>CAEGAE010066552.1:0-24083 GCA_903067095.1 Girardinus metallicus | reverse complement strand
ATATATATATATATATATATATATATATATATATTTTTTTTTTTTTTTTTTTTTGCCATTTTCAACAAATTAACTGTCTTTCAATCTCAGCTGAGTTTTCAGACAAGAAGAAAAACTCTAGAATCCATTTATTTTGAAAGCCTTTTGAGTTCAAAACTAGTAGGAAAAACAATACTGTAAAGAAATATGTTGACTTATATTCACAGTTTTATAACTGGTCCAATCATAAACAACAGATAATGTCGTAAACATTATTTTAGGTCAATCTGAGGTTACAATAAAGGCTTTCTGCAAGGGCTCGCCACATGAATGCAAATATCTAGTTTTTTTTTTCTTTTCTTTGAGTGTCCAAATTGCTACAATATAACCTAATTAATGAGTACTTTTTGCATAAATCTGACCTTCAACATTTCCACATATGTTAACCACAACCCTCTCTGCAGGGCACAGATTTGACATTGACGTTAAGTCCGGCGTTCTGGATTGGGTCGGTGTGGGAGCATATTGTACGTATGCTGCGTGTTTATTTTTAAAATAATCACAGATGCCTGCGCTGCCAGGCTGCTTATCTTGTGTTAAGACCATCAGTCGCCTGTGCCAATTAAGATTTTTAAACTTCTCTCGCTCTGTTTTGTGACTAGATGAGATGATGACAGAGGCCAATCAGCAGCTAATTACTTCAATCTAGAGCTGGGCTCCTCTCTGTGGGAATGTGTGCTGCAACAGCAAAATGTTTGTCTCTGTTTGCTGCTACCCCGTGTAAATGCCCACAGCCGTTAATAAGCACTGAACTGCATTTTAAGACGATCAGATTCGCAGCATTGTCCAAACTTTCAGGGTGGAGATAATAATTCACCGTTGTGGTTTTCTGCCCTTTTCTTTTTTTGGGGGTGGGGGGGCAAAATTGGCTTACCGCTAACCTTCATGACAGCAGGGGGGAAGATGGGCCTTTAGCATTCCTTGAAGAAGAAACGAAGCTCGGGCCGCCCGCTGTAAACAAAGTTGACTTGCTGACAGATGGATTGAATGACAGAGAGGCTAACCGAGCCAGGAGCGGGCCTGGCAGCATCGCACCGAGCAAAGAGGGAGGGAGACGAGGGTGGGGGGGGGAGGGGAAGAGGTGGCCAACAGGAGAGGAGGTGTGAACAGGTGCAGGGCCGCTGAAGGAAGAACCAGCAGATGGAGAGAGACACAGCCAGTTTAGTTACAGGAAAAAAAGGGTGGGAGGAGAATGAGGAGGGAGCGATGGAAACAGCAGAAAAACTAGATCAGGCATAGATGGAGACGCTCTGGACGGATAGATGGACAGATAGGTAGAATTAAGAACCGGGCACGCTGCAGACAGGCTCTCAGGCTCCATCCAGCTCCGCCTGTATTTGATTCGTTTGTTTAATTTGGTGGAACAGCGACATGAAGAGGGAAAAAAAAAAAAAAACAAGTACAGAGTGATTGATTTGCATCACCCAGAGGTTTAATGAAAATGTGCTAAAACGCACCGAGGTGTTTGCTACCAAGAAAGAAAAAAAATATGGCACATGGATTTTCTTTTACACAAAATAATTCAGATGTTTATTGTGTGCTGCTTCACAGCAAACGCTCAATATGTCGCTGTATTTCCTCTGCCGTGCTCTTATTATTGTTGGCAGAACCAGAAGACAGGCCTTCACAAGGCCTCTGGCTAATCATGTCTCAGTTACCAATGCGAACAGGCTCACTCGAATACTGTAAGCAGAAAGCATCTTTGTAGTTCTGCACCACAAACTGTTGAATATGGATGCAGGTCTGACTGATGGAGTCCATCACAGATAGCTGCAGTGGCGCTCGGCAAGAATGAATCATCGTTGTGGTTTAAGAACAAACAGATGTGGTTTTATACTACACTGCCGCCACACCACAGGAATATTAGCAGTCTCATTTTATTTTGAAGAGTATCAAAGTTACAAAACTGGATCCTGACCTGTGCATCTTTACATTTTGTCACGTCCCAAGCACAAACTTCAATTTATTGTATGTGGTAGATCAGCACAAAGTAAAGCATAATTGTAATTTTGAAGGAAAGGTATGCATGGTTCTCAGTTTATAATTTCTCCAATCAAAATCTTTAGTGTTTGTATGCATTTATCTTCAGCCCACCGGTAAAATACATTATTGAATTCATCAGTTTCAAGCGTTTTACTAAATGTCTCCAGCAGTTTTCCACATTTAGACAGCAAATTTTGGCCCAGTCTTTTTCCTTTTTTTTTTTTTTATTTAATATCTCAAACTTAGCTAACAATAATTTTTGAGTTTTGCATGATCATGTTACTACATGTTAAACATATCATCTACAAATTGCAAATAGGACTTTTTTGGGCTTTTTTCATCTCTGAACACAACCAATAGATGTTTTATCACTGATTCTCCTACCTGAGCTTTGGATGTATGCAGCTCCTCCAGAGGTACCACTGGCCATAGCTGCTTCCTTAATTATTGCCTGGACAGGTTTCCTATGCTTGCTTCTAGATGATGGATTATAATTTGAAGGTGCTCCATGAGATGTTTTATTGGTAAAGTTGTAGATGACTATGTACTAGGAATAGCAGAGGTGATCAAAATGTGACCTCAAATCAGATTGATTTGTATTCGATTGATTTAGATTTCTCTGGTTCTTCTTGATGAACTCACCATAATCATCAGGATTATGGTGAGTTCAACAAAGAATACCAACAGCAGTTGGTTTTCTTTGCTGTGAACGAAACCTGTGTTTGAGCTGCAGGCTCAGTTTACAGCCTGTTTATCTTCATGTTGATTTCACACCTGTTAGTGTGTAGCAAGAGAAGCCACAATGAATACGCAATGATTTGATGAACTGTTTCTGTTGCTTTGCAATCGCATACTAAAGAAATTATTGTTTAGTGTTGCAACTTAACGCATTCTTAATGTAACTTTCTGGTTTATCTGATTCAAATGAAGCTGCACCAGCTGCTCCTGCCACCCTGCATGGACAAGCGGTATAGACGTCGGATGTTTCACTCGCCAGACTTTATTCCTGATTTAGACTCTAGAATGCAACCAAGTTTCTCAATTATGCAACTAAAAACAATCTGAGGTTGCACAAATGCGACCAGTCCATCGAGGAAAATCAAAAGTTTTTGCAACACTGAAAGACCTTCCTGTGGTTCAACAACAGAGGAACCCAATCACAGAGCAGTATTTTTATAAAAGATACACACTGCAGCTTTAAAACACTTTAGACACTTTTCCAGTAAGTTATCAGTCTTGCACAATCCTGCTTCAAATAAAGAACTTTTTTGTCAATCAATCATTGACCTTACCTTGTACCTAACATCTGTGCTGCTCCATCTAAGGAAAGAAAGCTAGCCAAAAGCTAGTCTACAGCCCTGCTGATTATCAAAAATATTAAAGCCCATATTTCAAATTTGTTTGCTAGATTACAAATCATTCTTCCTTTTGGCTCTCATGGGACCAAACACTCACTAAAAATACATCTTGATTCAGAAGCCCAGTGGTGGTTTTTGTCTCTATACACTGTTTGGTGGTGATTTTAAAATGGACTCCAGTTTAGTTGCCAGGTAAAGCATTGCAACTGCTATTTTATTCCTATTCCTACACAGAGTAAAGTTATCAAAGCTTGTAAGCTGTGCTTTAAAGAGCCTGTATTTACAGTCGGATACTCCAGTTCTGGTTTGACAGAAGTGCTATAGGTTTAGATCTTAGATGGTTGAGATAGTGATTTACTTTGCCTCTTAATCAGAAGTTGGAACTCAACATTCAACATGTTCTTTAATGATTGGTGCAACCCACTGACAATCCAGTCCAACAACATGAATATTTTGGACTTAAATATCCAGAATGCTATGAAAGCTGATGGAAAAATCAGGTGATTTTTTTTTTCTTGTCATTTAATCCTAAATTGTGTGTGTTTGTACCTGAGTGAGTGTAACTGGAGGTCGGGGTGTCTGGCATCGGCAACTTTCTTCTGATTCCTCCAAGTCCACCGTCTGAGTTTAATTTGTGCTTGTCCTTTGATGAACCGCGGCATTTGGTGGTTCTGGCGTGAGATGGCGGCTTCACCATGGGGTGCAGCAAACTCTGCGCTTGGTCAGGCCCTGGCTCCCCACATCTAATGGGCAACAGCTTGAATAGTGCCCACTTAAGCAGGCTGTGCGGACTGGGCTCCCTTTTTTCCTTCCTCACGGCTCCAGCCAGCTAGCCGGCCAGCCGCCGCCTCTGCCACCTCCCACTTACCCAGCAGCCACTGTACCTGGCTGCAGCCCCAGAGCCATTCCAGCCTACCTTAGGCCGCTGGCCCATGCAGCTCCCGCCATACTTATCAAGCTGTCCTGCAGTGCAGCGGGCCATGCATATACAAACAGGCGCAGCTATCTGCTAACTGAACATTCAGTCTATTGCCTCATAGGCCCAAGCAAGTTCCAGAGACCATTCACCAATTAACTGGCTGGCAGATTATCGCCCAAGGAGATCTGAGCGGCTCCAGCCCTCCATATCCAGCCTCTGGTCACGCCGGCGCCCCAAACACCTGCTCCAGGTTGGCTTCCCGCTGACACCTCTCCTTTCGCTGCCTGTTTTTTATGCTTTCATTTGGTGGTAGCCATTTTGTGCTTACTTTTAATTGGGTGAGCAGAATGGCGTGGGCTGCCTAAACCACATTAATTTGATTTACTAACTTCAGTTTGAATTTAAGTCAAGTTAAAGTCAATCCAGCCCCCCCCCCGCTTCCCCCTGTAGTCCAACCTAAAGAAGTAGACGTTTTAATCTGTTTATCCTGTGTATCCTCTTTGCCTTGGAAGGTAACGGAGAGAATCATGAGCAACCAGATGCTAAATGTTTAGCTCTCTTGTCTCTTTTGCTTCCCTATCTTCAGTTTTTGTCACCCTCCTCTTCATCACCACCACTCTATAGCTGACTGCTGGAACTTTCTGGCGATCTGTCTGATGCTAATTGGTGGGTAAACAGGTCTGGTGTTAGCTCCCCCTCCGCCTCCCTGTTCCTGATCACACACACACACGCGCAAGCTAGTCGTACACACACACATAGACGAATACACGGCCCCCTGGAACCTCTTGCAGGACCAAATGGCTGGCAATGCCTGCCCGCCGTCTCCCGCTGAGCCCTGGTGTGCGCTTTGGTGGCTCAGGCTGCTGTTCAAGCCCAGCGGGGGTTCATACACTCACACTCATACGCGTACAGACACACACAGTCTCCTTGTGTCCCCTGCACACCCGCCACCCGCTTTCACACCCCAGACAGCAGGACAGCAGGAGAACACGCACACACACACACGAAGGAACAGACAGACGCGGTCACTTTAGAGATACAGGCCAAGCGCTGTAGGGGAGAAAAGTTTTCACTTAAACTGGAGAATTCTCTCTTCATTAGCGCCTTTGGACTTCAGGAAGAGTTCTGTTTATTTGTTCGTTTTTTGTGTGTGTGTGTGTGTGTGTTTTTTTTTTTTCCTCCTGTCTTTGTAGTTTTTCTTCTCTCTCTTTCTTTGTCTGTCTCTCTGTTGTCTCAATGCGATTGGACTTAGTTGAACGATAAAGTTTGATTCAAGCAGGAACAAAATGCTACCTTGGTTTGGATCTTACCTGCTTGGTTCGGATGACTAAAAGGCTTTGAATGAAACCAAGAATGTCTGCTGCTCAGTCAGAAGGTTCTGGACCGACTTGTGTGGGTCCAGTCAGGGGTTGATCGTTCTGCCGTTGCACGCATGAAAACAAAATGCACAATTCTAGGTCTGCAACAAATCAGCGGAAATGTTTTGTTTTTTATTATAGAAGGATTTTTAATCAAGTTTTCAGCTTTGGCTTTGAACCTCTGCAGCAGTTCAAACCAGTCTGCAGTAAAACAGAGGTTTATGTGTCACAGACAGCAGCTATGTCAGCCATGGGTCGCCGGGCTGACGGCAACGTTCAGCCCCTCGTGTGTCATCTGTCCTCTCCTTCTCCATCATCCTCTTCCTCACTCTTTTCTGCACTTTCCTATAACTTGTCTCAGAAACACAAGTTCAGCACGCTGGAGCACAGCTCTCAACTCAAGCCGGCACCCTTCATTTTGTTTAAAAACTTTGTGATTGCAGCCAGTGAAGACTTTCTAACAAACTAAGCCTGATTTTATTTAATCTGATAAACCAACACATAGTCGTTCACAGTTGAGAAGCAGAATGAAGAGGTTAAATGGTTTTGGAACTGAAAATGCTAATGAAAATGTGAAAAGACTTTGCCCCAAAATGACATCTAATCCACTTAATTTCTTTTGCAAGTCGCCTAATTAGTATATGGTTTATTTTACAATTTATGTTGGGCTTTACGGAGTCTGCTATTTTTCTGCTAATAGAGTTTCTGGAATCTTTTGGATCTTTTTCTACCAGATTTTACTCCTAAAGACGAGGATGTTTACACTGCTTGTAAAATAGCTCAAGCTCAGTAGGATTAAATTTAGAGCAAAAATTTAGTTTTTGCCTCGAATTCTCAATTTTATTTATCTCTGAACTTTGACTGGGCCATTCTAACACAGTACCCTTTGAGCTGAACCATTATAACTCTGATCCAGCCTCACGTCTTTTGCAGGTTTTCTTCCGGTATGTAACTCCAGATCCATCTCTCCATCAACTCTGAGCAGCTTGCTTATCTAAGGAAATGCATCCACAGAGCATGATGCTGGCAACACAAGTTTTTTTTATGCCTCACGTTGCAAATTTAGGCAAAAATACACTTTTGGTTTTATCTGACCAGAGATGTTTCTTCCTCATGTTTTTCTGTGTCTTTTCAATTGATTACATTTCCTTCCTCTTCACAATTATGTCCCTCTAAAACAAATATACTTTAGTTGAGTAAAATGGGAAATGTTTTTAGTTTAGATTTCAAGTTAAATTGACTTCATTGTGTTTTAACCTATCATGACTAATTTGGAGCCTTTGTTAATAATTAGATCTGGTCAGCTTTGTAGAACCAGGCAGCATCAGATACTTTGCTGTACACATTTATAGTTTTGGATCAATGCATGTATTTCCTTTCTGTTTTTTCCACAGTTTATTCACCACAATGTGATTGTGATCTGAATCCAAATATGTTCGGTTTCACTGATTTCTTCCTTTTAGTTGTGCATTATGCTTTTAGTCTGTAGTCTGGAGTTTTAATGTGGGTTTTTTTCAAGGTTAAAAAGTGCATTTGATGCACCTTCATGTGGCTGATGCTATGAGAACATTAACCGTTGGTGTTTTTATGCGTTTTTCCTCAGACAGGGCAGAGAGAGTGCGGAGCGGGCTCATGCAGAGGAAATGGCGTCTGTGACCCTTTCAGCGCGGGAACGGGAGAAGGAGCTGGCTGTCATGCTGCAGAAAACGGAAGCTCGACACCTGCAGAGAGGTCGGTGCTTCAATGCTCAGGATTTACACTCCATTTTCTGTCCATTTCTTTACTATTATCCAATAACTTTGAGTGTTAGTTCTTAAACTTTTTTCTCTTATCTTGGCGTCGTCTCCAGTCTTATTTGCCTTATTGTCACCATGCCTTTTTCATCTTACACTTTACTGCTTCGTGTTAGTTTTCAAATAGCTTTCACATGTATAACACTCCTGTCACATTCTGTTTAGCTTTGTTTTGCACACAGTTTTCAATTGGTGAACATATTACTGTTAGCAGCAGATTGGCAGATAGTCCCTCACGTACTTGATGCTACTTTACTACATTACTACTGCTGCTGCAGGCTAGATAGAAGTAAATAATAATGATGATTAAGTGCTAAATATAGATTGTCTGAATATAGATACACATATGCCTTTACGGTGATTATAAGGCAGGTGGAAAGTGGGCGTGAATCTTCATATATGGCTGCATTTGAAGGTTTTCAGTGACAAACCACACTTTATAAAATCTTGACTTTTTACCCACAGGTTTCTGTGTAAATGTGTATTTTGATCAAATATTCTGTCATAATCTGGCATTAGAGACTCGGTGCTTATTACAGAATAAAATAACCAAGAAACTGATCGGATATTTAACAAGTCTGTCAAATAATAATATTGATAGGTATTTATCAGTAGGGGCTGACATTGCTCTACTGAATTGATAATTTTGTAAATATTTATCTACACACCATTATACCACACTGGCTTTTTCTTGACAATGAAATGTTTCAGATCCTCAAACAAACTTCAATATTACACAAAGTTAACCTGAACAAATAAGCTGTGACGATCAGTGATTCCATTTATTCAAGGGGAAAAAGGTACCCAGAACTTTGACTAGGCTAATCAAAAGTCTTCATTTTTTCATGTTTTGAAGAGCCAATCAGAGATGGTCTTGGTGACATGTTTTGGATCATCGTCTTGTTTTTATAGACAAAGTGTGCAGGAAGTTTAGGTAATAAGCTGATGATTAGATATTCTACTTTAAGATATATTTGGTAAAAACCTGAGTTCAAAGTCAATGACGAAAGGTTTTTCTGGTCCCGATGCAGCAAAACAACTCAAGACCATCATACTACCACCACCATGATGATCTTTTGCTGAAATATTATTAGTTTACTGCCCGGTCCACCAGGATCTGGCACCTTGAAGGTGTTGCAGCTTTCAGCCACGATGCTTTGACACATGTACTCAGATTAGGTAAGAGCATTGCCGTACAGTGAGAGCTGGTTGAGCCGGACCAAAACAAGAACCAGAGCAACCTTGAGCCGGCCGCTCTGGAGATTCATGGCTTCCATCTCCTCCGGAAGGAGATCCCAGCGGGGGGGGATCTTTGCTGGAACAGGATCTTAAATCTTCCACTACAATATGTAGTGGAATAAATTCCAGCTGAGTTGAAGTGACCTCAAAAAGATTAGGACAAGAAAAAAACAAAAAAGACAGAAGAGAATAGAGTCTCTTAGAAGAGAATAAAGAGTAGCCAAGCGAAGGGAAGATGGGAAGGTGATGGGAGCGGAGCAGAGAGAGAGAGACCCGGCTCGGAGCTCCCTGTCTGTCTGCACAGCAGAGCTGCTGCTGTTACCACATCTGCTGTGCCATCTGGATCCCCCCACCACCCCAAACACCCACCACCCACCTTCAACCACCCTCCCTTCACTCGCCTATCTTATCTTTTTATTTACCTGTGGTTCTCTTCAACAACTAGGGAGCCTGCTGGTACGCAGAACAAAGATGGAGGGTATAGAGGGAAGAATGGCTGGTCGGGGGGGTAAACAAAGCGCTTCTTTCTGGCGCGTGTCGGCGGCACACATGTTGTCTAAAGAGAGCTGACATCAGAGCACAGCAGGAAGCTGTGGATGGGGAGGGCATGGAGGGGTGGATGTCCTTTAGTAACTCGCATCACTTCCTATCCCCATGCAGCCCAACAGACGAGCTGGATAATTAGCTTTCCTGCTCTCCAAATCCCGCCTCTTTGTCCATCCGTTTGTCCTTCCATCCATCCGCCCCCCTCCCTTCTTCTCCGCTCCCCTCCCACCTTTTTGTTTTGTTTTTTTTCATGTTTCTGTTTTTGAGTAAATGTGTACAGACCAGCCCCTAGATGATATCAGATATTTGTCCCTCCAACCCTCCCTCCTTCTCTCCCTCCCTCATTTTTCCTCTGTTTGTTTCCAGTGCCAGTTCTGCTGTGTTTCTGTGTCCCAGGGTTCCTTTTGGCCTACACATGGCAAGATATATTCAAAGCCCGCTCAGTTAATTAGCATTCTTCATACAACTTTCTGCAGCCCGTGACCAAAACTTCGCTGAGTGTGTGTGTGTGTGCACGCACGTCCGTGGGATTTTGTAGTTTTATAGTTTGCCGCTCTGTAGCACCCGAGTTCTGCAGGAGCACTACATTGGCTGAGGCCGCATGCACATTAAAACAGTTAATGGACAAACAAAACGTCAAATTTCACCCAATTTAATCACCGTTTGTAGGAAACTTTTAACAAAACACTTCAAGTGAAGGGTCAGATTTCAGCAATGCAATACAGTGCTGCTTTTTGGCTCAAACCAAGACTGCAGGCAAAGCAAAAACATTATCTGAGTGACTTTTCAAAGTCACCGGCGTTTTTTTTTTTTTTTTCGGTTTTGTTTGACAGTAACAGAATGCCGAAGCAGGTGGATCATTCCCACAATCCAAACGGCAGCCATTGTTGTTTTTTTTTGTTTTTTTCCTCCTCTTCTTTTTAAAGAGCAGACATATGTTCGAGAGAGAAACGTAGACCGTTTCAAAGGAGCGATGAAAGCCCAGTGTTGGATTGTTCAGAAAGAGGCCCCCATGTGTGGATGAGGACGTGGCAAGAAGGCTGCAGGAAAAAGGAGGAAGAAAGCACGTTCAAACACAAACCTCGCTCCTTTTACCCTTTTTTCGCACACTTTAGATTTCCACTCTGTCTTCAATGTTCGACTGGTTCCCTCTGCATGCCGACTCCTGTTGTTTGAGCACTTTTGATGTTAATGAGAGTGTTGACAAGTGCATTTTTTGGATATCCATTAAAGGAGACATATGTATGTTGCTTTTGCTGCAGTATTCCTCACAATAGGTGTCAGTGCTTTGCTGTGGCCATAAGGTAATGGTTGTCCTCTGATCCATCAGGCTGTTGTAGTTTCATGTTTTTTTTTTTATTATGTATCAACTGCATAGCCTTTTGAAACCGAGACATTTAGTTTTTTTTCCCCAGTTTGTAGATGCTTGCATAAAAGTAGTTTCCCAGCTGAATTTAACTAACGAATGAAAAAAACTGAATTACATGTTGTTATTTAATTGCAAAAGTCAGACTCAAGTCATTTTTAGCAGAAACAAATCTTTTGCGCCGCTTCATAGTGCTTGAATTTGTGAATTGCATGTAAAATAGAGAGTTGTAAAGAATCACCAAGCAGTGCAGTCTACCAGTGTTTCCATCATTTATAGAGGAGGAAATAAGACTGATGTTTCCCTTTTCTAATTTTCACTTTCTGATCGACATCTACTATCCTGCAAATTTTCCATGCTCCACAACACCTGAACCAAACGGCCGAATTTCCTCATCAACATGTCATTCAGCTCTGCACAGGCCTGGTAACGAGTCACTTATGTGATTCAGGTGTGTTGGAGCAGCGATGGATCTAAAAGTCGCCGGATGGTCACTCTCCAAGACTGGACTTTGGCAGCCCTGCAAACCCTGTTGCGTCATTTCCTCTCAGGAACAGATTGAATTCCTCATTAATGCCATTAGCTGTCATTCCATTGTAAACGTATGCAAAACGTTGTCAATATTTCGCGAATGTCGAAAAATCGCAATTTCACAGTTGCTGTGTTTCCAATTAAAATCACATGTAAATACCTTTGTTCATGCGGTGAGTCATCAAAAACCGTCCTACACCATCCTCCTCCGGTCACTTTCTGTCACCTTCTTCTTCTTTTTCACCAGTAGTAACATATGTTTGTTGGCCACATGGCTTGTGTGATGCGGAAAAAGTGTTTCCATTGCAGTTTTGCGAAAAACACTTCTGCATTCAAAGCCACTTCATCCTCGCACAGAAAGTTTTAAATGTAAAATGTGAGTGTTTTAGAAATTGGCAAGTTTCCATTAAGCAAATTTCTTTTTGCAATTCAAACCTGCGCAATTTTATGCTCAGTGGAAATGTGTGACGACACATCTGGAATATCTGTGAGAAACTCTGTTACGTGTTCCTCACAAAATATAACATAATATAATACATCTACTGGTGGCTGTCCAACCCTTCAACTCTAACGCCAATTTGGTTTTAACAGTATTGTTATCCGTTTTAATTTAGGAAAACAGATCTTATATTTATGGCTTTTCTAATGTACATTTATACTGAATAACTGTGCCTGTCGTAAAATTTTAGACATGCATCAATTCTACTGCGCATTTTGGATGTTTTTTTAAAAGCTTTTACCCGTTGTTTTTGAATTGAGTCAATTCTGATTTCACTTTAAAAACTGTATGAAGACATAGAAAGAAATTGATAACTTATATTAGCAATTATTTGTTAGACCCTACATTGAAACAGCTATCTTTATTTGGACTTTCTGTTAATAGTGTTTCATATTTTAAATATGATTTCCAAACTCAATGACTCGTTTAGATTAAAATATCTATAACACGGTTGCTTGACTGAGTTTCATTCAACCTTCCTGTTATCTGCCTTACGTCTCACTCTCTCACAGCCTATGAAAAACAGAAATGTCTCAACATGTAGTTTTTGCTTGAACTGCTTCGTGCATTCTCTTCCTTCTGTAACATCTTCCACACCAAAGGCTGCTGTGGTCAGTAGATGCATGGTGCATTCGATCAGAAACCACTTTTTCATTTTCTCTCAAGTCAAGAGCTTTTAAGCTGAAAATCAGCCAATTCTGTTCCCCTCTGGTATAAACACCGCTTACGCTCCCTTTCATGCGTTTGTTTCTACCAGAGCTTGAAGCAGGTGCCTATATGCGACTGGTTTTTAAGAGGAAAAATAGACTAACTTCATCTTTTCGGTCATTTCCTCCAGTCGGAGAGATGGAGAATCTCATGGGTTCCCAGAATTCCCTGATCGGGAAGCTCAAAGAGGAATGCTGCAAACTTGGGGCCAAACTGGAAGAGTTGTCTCATCAAAGCAGGTCGGTGTTTCCTCCTAAACATTTATTCCCTGAATTATCCTCTCATTTCCCTCCCCACGTCGCCTGGTAACTCAGTGGCAGAAACTTTTGTTTGTCATTTTGTTTTCTGTTTCAAGGGAACAGTTGTTTGTTCTCTCACTCTGCGCTTTATTCCCTCCGTCCGTTTGACGTCCGTGTCATCGTTTCACAAAATCATCATCCGCCCCGGCTGTCGGGCAGAAAATGTGAAAAAACTACAAACTGCTCTGCAGTCTGACCTGTTTTCTTGTTAACCTGATGCTACAATAGTCACAGCAGGCCTGCCCAGCTCTCCATCTGGGCTGCCCGTGTGTGTTGGGGTGTGTGGGGGTGCGGGTGTGTGTGTGTGTGTCTATGTGTCTATGTACGAGCCTGACCCTGGGCCCAGTGTCCTGTCAGCTGTTGGAGCTGTGCTACACATTAGTCACATGACAGCCCTCAATCTGGCCGAGACAGACCGCACTGGCCTCACCAACCACAGGACACACACACACACACAGTCCGAAGTACGCACAGTACTTTCTTGTGGTACACTCTGTACTCCTTTATGCATGTTATAAGGTAATATGTCTGTATAGACTGTGAAGCTGCAGCAGAGCGGTGTTTGCTGCTGCAGGCTGTTTGCGCTCCTGGAGTCCAGGTCCACTCTAGCGGCTAAAGTCCTCCTGGACGGCTAAGTGAGGGCGCACCAAGACAGCTGCAGCAGGACGAGCAAATAAACTCATTATTTTCAGCAATTGGTCTCGCTGATGTTGTGTTAATCAGACTTCAGGCTGATGTGGCTGAAGCTGATTTTTAAGGGTTCAAAGGACATTTCTGTTATTTTCACTGCAAAAACACAAGATCTTACCAAGTATTTTTTGGTCTAGTTTCTAGTGCAAATATCTTGAAATAACTTAAAAGTAACTTTTCAGCAAGATACAGGAACTTGTTTTAAGTCAGTAATTGCACAATATTGATCAAGAAGTTCTAGTTTCTTTGGTAGATTATTTCACTTATAACCAGACATTTTCTCTGTGTTTTCAGTGAAACAATCTGTCAGTGGAATTCTATGTTTTTTTTAATCAATACTAAGGAATCATTGACTTAAACAGGCTCCTATATATTTCTGAGAAGTTACTTATAAGTTAGTTCTTATTTCGAGTTTTACTACGATATTTGCAGTAGAAACTAGACCAAAAATACTTGGTAAGATTAAGTTTTTGCAAACTGCAGTGTTTTCCATCCTATGTTTTCACTCTCACTGTTAATGATAACCTTAATAAGCAGTTTTATGGATTCAAAATTATTAATTATACCTAAACAGTCTGCAGTGATTTTAAATACATTACTGACTACATTAATGTGGGAAAAACACAAAAGTACACTTGAAATATGACAAAACTAATAAGTAACTTTTCAGCAAAATATCTGAGCTGGTCTTAAGTTAATAATTCCTTAATATTAATAAAAAACAATATTTCCACTGTCGTATCATGTTACTTATGACATGGGAGAAATGTCTTGTTATAAGTTAAATAATCTTTGATCGATATTAACGAATTGTTGAATTATTGAAGGAATTGTCAGAGTTTCTATTCAGCCAGGAAGTCTTAAATTTAATTTAAGGATTTTCCAGGTCTTAGCATGGAAAAGAAGAATAGAAAATGGGAACATATTTGAAATATTGGTTGTCAGTTAATACTGACTTTTGATTTAATGAAACAATTCTCCACTATGTTTCCTTTTTTTCTTACTTCATAGTTTTTTTCAGCATGCCTGTATGTACCTTTCGGTGCAGGACAGGGCGCACTTTCATTCGTTTGTTTGCATTCCTGTTGCCTGTGCACAGGAGCGAGCTGGAACAGCTGGCTCTGGAGAAGCAGCACTCGGAGGAGACGGTGAAGAGCCTGAGAGCGCGCTGCTCGGAAATGGAGGAGCAGTGTGTCCAGCATGGACGCATGCACCAGCGCATGAAGGACAGGTGTGGAAACTCTACGCAGAACGTTCTCACAATCACTCAAGTTGAATCTAAAGTTTGTGCTAAAGCCTCGTTTCACATCCTAACCCAGTCATGTTCACATCTGCTGCGGGTTTTCTTTTGAAGGAACAGGATTTTGACTGTATTTGTATGGTTTGCATTTGAGCGTTCAAATATTTAACAACTTTAACTATTTCAGAAATAGGTACAAAATGTGGAAATGATGGAAGGTTTAAAATGCACACCTGTGGGTCTTTACGTGAAAATTGCAAAGAAACTTTTGCCAACAGATGAAAACAAATGAGAACCAGGAAAATTGTTGTCTTTTTTTTTTTTTTTTCAGCTGAATAACTTCTCTAAGGCTGACTTGTTATACTTCCTGTGCTTCTCTATAAAGAGCAGAACTGTGAAAAATAGGTGTCAATAGATCTTTTTCATATTTTGCTTAAGTTTGTGCATTAAAATAAAAATAATTAATAGATAGTGACATTATTACAGCTGTAATATTCAGTGTTTTATTATTTTAGCATCAGTAGGAATAATTGTTTCTTCTTTAAATACCAGTTCTCAATTAGATACGTTTTGCGTCAAATACTTTTGGTAATGCAGTGAAAACACGACACAGTGGTATGTTTGTTTAACAGCCATTCATGCCTTAACTTATGGCTTGAAATTCAGAAACAAGACAAAGGTCCTTAAATCAAGGCACAAACTGAACTGCGTTATAAAAAATTATTAGTAAAAAATAAAACATGGATTCTCATGTATTCGTATTTTGTTCAACGTGGCTCTATTTCGATGATCAGATTATTATTTCTAGTTTCAACGTGTTGAAGTTGACTGTTTTTTTTTCTTTCGTTTTCAAAAGCTGCAGTTAAAAGTTGCTCCGTCGCCACGGCGATGCGGGGGTCTCTTCCTCCTGAGTGCGGAGCCCAGTTGGTGCGCGCCTCGGCAGGGCGCCTGGCGCGCAGCCTGGCTCTGCCAGTGTGGGAGTGGGTGTGTGGGTGTTGTTGCCCCACTCTGCAGGATCTCTACCCCAGTGCCGCCACCGCCCCCATCCATCCCCTCCACCACCCACCACCACCTCCACCATCACTTCCACGTTTGCGCTCACACACCACCTAACACACACACTTATACGCGCGCGCACACGATCGCCATCACTGACACTACATATTGTCTTCCTCCCACCGGTGTTAACCTGCCGACAGTCGGGACGCCGCCAAAAAAAACAAAGTTTACCGAGTCACAGCTGTCTCCCGGTCGTGCCTGACTGTTTTGTTTTTTTTGTGTGTGTGTGTAAAAGCGAAAAACAATCTTAAGTTGTCACGCGCTGCAGAGCTTGAATCTTCTGTATGTTTCCGTGCATATGCTGTGGTGGTATTTCTTTCCTCCCCGTGCGCGTGAGCCCGCGTGCGCGCCTGTGTGCATATGGGTAGTAGCTATTGCACGCTCTCAGGAGGGTAAGCAGAGTTGGATTCCTGCTGCCAAAAGTGGGATTGGCTGGGAAGTTGGCACCAAACTTCTCTCTTCTCCCAACTGAACCACGATAATCGCTCTTGGCATTTATGAAGTTTTATTTTCTGCTTTGACACTCAGTTTGTTGATGAATACTCCTGGTAGTTCGAAATCTCCAGAGTTCAGCTCTAGCGGAGGTCAGTTTGGGAGCGAATTGCTGATCTGCTGACCAGGTTTCTGCTTCTTAAGGTGCGTGTGTGTGTGCATGTGTGTGTGTGTTTGGAGGGGCTGGAGTGGGCAGGGAAAGTAATTTGTTTGGTTTAAGCAGGAAATTCATGTAGTTTGGATTTGATTTTATTGATTTGTTGTTAGGAGGCAGAGCAGAGATGAGAGAAAGCTTTTTATTGTTCCTTTTTATTTGCAGATGGGATTCTGCTGCCTTTTAAAACCACAAATATTTTGTTTGCAACCGAACGAACAAAAAAATACGTACTTCTACCGTGTCTATCGAAGCGTTATAGAAGTCTTGCATTTTACTTTGAAGCCCCTGAACTTTCAGATGTCTTTCAGTGCATCAGTTTGTTCACATATTCGCCTATAAGCTGGAACATCATATGGTTCTTTTCTTGCGCTGAACAGCAACGCAGGTTCTCCTTCCCTCCTGTTAGTGTACACGTCTATACATCAGGTATTGTTCGCCGCTCCCTGCAGGCCCCGGTTGCTCAGCGGGTCCCCCGCCGCGCCGTTCGGGGGTTAAGGTGTACGTGTTAACAATCTGGTGTAAGTGGGTTCACTATCCAGCGCCCCGCCCCTCCCCACAGCCTCTCCATCGGCCTGCAATCTGTGCTGCGAAGAGCGGCAACAGCGCACCACGCACAAAACATTTGGAAAATCAGCTTGATTTATTTTTACATGGGCAAGCTGATTGCCAAACTACACAGGGGTTTTAGCACACAATGTTTTGCTGCGCCACTTAATTATTTATTTCACTATTTCTGTGTTGCTGCTTTTTTTCCTTTTTTTTTAAGTTGGAAATGAAGGGGATGGGAGGGGGGAAGAGCTGGAGCGGGACAGCAAGAGAGAGTTAGAGCCAGACGCTGCGAAGGATTAATTCACTGTGACTGGAGATGTTTAAATGTAGATAGTTTATATTAAAGTACAGGAACAGAAGTTTTTAAAACTAGAAGTCGAACAGTTTTAAATTGGCTGGTGATTTCCAATTTCCAATTCAGTAAATGCAAGAAGTCCCATAAAAACCACATAAAGGTTTGGTACTCATGTTCTGATGTATATGGTTTAAAATTTTCTGTTGCGTACAAAACTACTGCATCGATCACAGAACCCACATTGTATTTTTCTCTTATTTTATGGCCGATTGTTGTTCACCAATAGATCAGCATTAGCAGAAAACAGGAATTGGGTATCGCCTTGGACAAATCTAATGTGAGCGTGTCTTAGATGACGTTAAATATCTGAAAAATAATCAATTGACACCCAAGTTTTTCTTAAACAATGTGTGCACCACTCGGGTTTTAGCTTCTCGGGAAATAAGAAAAACAGGAAAATAGGACAGAGTTCATCCAAGTGGACAGATATAGATGTGCAGCGCCTGACTGTGTGACACGAATTTATTGTGTCATGTCTGTCCGTTTCACTTGTGACGCTAAAATTATGACAACGTCGACACGTCGATCTACGACCGAAGAGAAGCAAAGGTTGATTGTCTATTTTTGCACAGATGAGCTGTTTTTCTACCTTGAATTTTTCAAATGTAATATTTTTCATCTTTAAGTTAACTTACCCCAGAAGTGCACCAATAATTACACTAATATTGTGCAACAAAGCCATTTCCAGAAAGAGAAACATTTCTACATGATATGATCTGCTGGGATAAAAGTTAAAACTGAATGGAAACAGATTCATTTACATCCAAGAACATATTCACTCCAGATTGCGCTTCGTGTCGATTTTTCTGTCACATTTCGGATCTAAATCCAGTTCCTCAGCTGCGGCTGCCCTCCTCTTCCTCACCTCTCTCCTGCACTCCAACTTTCTTCCTCTCTCCTCCTCCTCCCCTCGTCCTTCTGTACCGAACACCTCGCAACCTTTCCTCACCTCACAGCTGTTCACAGGCTGTTTCACCAATTATCACGACGCACGTACACACTCCGGTCACACACACACTCACTCACGCACACGCACTTATCCGACAGACCAACAGTTATTTAAGCTCACATAGTGGCAGCAGAGCGTGTTTGCCAGAGTCGAGTTGCGTAGAGGTGCGGTCTTATAAGGAGAGCAGCAACATATACTCAGATGTGCCTGCAGATCCACAGGCTTCGCTTGGCCATATGGCCTCCACCAAGAAGGATTGTGCGCACGTCTGGAGGAAAAAGTGGGAGGGAGGGATGGTGGAGGGATGGAGGGGCCATGTGTGGCAGGAGCTGTGCAAGCAGTTGTTGAAGTATGCAGGCCTGTGGATGTGTGCGTGTGTTTGCAGCAGAGGCTCCAGCAGATCGGCTAATGGAACAAATGGCCGCGGCGGGCCGAAGGAGGAAGGAACAGGCTTGCTGCTACCGCGGGCGGACGGCGAGCCTCAGGCGAGGGCTGCTTCATCTGCCGCACACACACACACACACGCACACACCCCTACACACACCCGTTCTGCTGCTCTCCTCATTCCCTCGCTCTCCTCTCCGTCCTCCTCGCTCCCTAACACACAGTGTGCTGCCATGCCCCCAGAAGCAAAAGGACGCTCCTCGCAAAACTTTTCATTTGCAAATGAAGTTGGCAGCGGCCGAGCAGAAGAAAGCAGGGCAGCTTTCGTTTGTGATCTGAGAGAGGTACAGATAAACAGAGGGATGATGAAAGAGTGACAAAAAACGTGGCCCTGTTTTCTTCTTTTCTTTTTTACTGCCGGTTCCGATTCGTATTATGCCGCGAGTATTAACGGCACTCCTGTCACTGTTGTTAAGTGCATTTCTCAGCTGCATTCTTAGAGATCGCATGTTTTCACACTTTCCTTTTTTTTTTCCCAAATAAAAGCCTCTGTAGATGATCTAGGGGGGGATTTTTCAGCCGTTAATGGTTAGAAAATAGCATCAGCTTTGAATGTATTTTTAATTACACATTTAATGTCCTTCATAAGGATGCTAAACGTCCATCCGGCAGTCATGTTCTTGGACTGTGGGAGGAAGTGCACAGCAAAAACACAAAATCTTACTAAGTAGTTTTGATTTTGTTTCTAATGAAAATATCTTAGTACACTTGAAATAAGAGAAAACTGACTTGCAGGTAACTTCTAAGCAGGAAACAGAAGCCTTTTATTCAAGTAATGATTCCTAAATATTGATGAAAATGTACTAGTTTCATTGTCAGATTATTTCTCTTATGACTAGTAATTTTTAATCAATATTGTGGAATTATTGACTCATATTTCTTTCGGAAAAGTTCCTTGTAAGTTAGTTTTGTCTAAGATATTTGCACTAGAGATTAGACCAAAAATACTATGTAAGATTTTGTATTTTTGCAGTCTGTCAGAGAGAAACCGTGCATGCATATGAAAAAACAAGAATAAAAAAAAGATTTGTATTTACTAATTTGTATACGTTTTCTTAGTGGTGTGATCCACTGACGCACAGGGAAACCTTCACTTCCCATCAGCTCTCTGCGTCTCTCACATGCTTTGCGTTCTCTCCTCTGGATGGCGCTGGTCAGTCGTCTTCCTCTTTCATCTCTCCCATCTCGACTCTGCCCAGCTGGCTTTTGTAGCCAGGAGCGACCGCAGGGCAGCCTGCTGAAAGAGCATTGTCAAACGGTGGCTTTACAGCTCACACACACGCACACACGCATGGAGACGCACAGATTTGCAGCTCAGATGTCGGGCCGTAGCCAGAGGCTCGCAAGCTGGAGCGTTAACCACGTATAGCGACACATCTAGAGCCCCAGTCACTGACACTGAGGCAACTTTATATAAATATAAATGGAAATTTGGGGCAGTAACACCTGTCCTTCCTGTCGGAGGAAAGAAGTGAAAAGAAACATCAGCAGAAATGCTTTTATGTTAAAACACGAGACATAAAAGGAGCGAGCTGGCCTCGCAGCCTTGACGTTAAATGGGAAGATTCAGCCGCCTGCAGCAGGTCGGTCACCTCCGTCAATACAGCAAAAATCAACAAAGTCTGAGCCCATCCAGAGCTGCCTGCGCCGTCGTCAGATCGTTCATCCCTCAAACTTTCCAATCAGGCTTAATAAAAGTACCAGCCAAGAGCGTTTTTATTTCACGCTGCTTGATCTCGTGTCAGTCGACGCTGAACTCCTGCCTGGAAATGTTAATAAACACAGGAGCTTCTGGCTGCAGCAGGTTGTCAGGCCAGCCGGATTAAAAAAACTATTTCTGTCATTTATCGTCTTTTATTCCTAGTTTTTTTTTTTGTTTGTTTTTTTTTTTGCTATTGTTGACAGATAATTGTATATGTATATATACTTTTTTACAATAATCTGTCTAAATGTTGGAGTCAGAATAAAAATAAATTATGAAAGGAATAAGACATTGTGTGACAAAATGATGGGAAACGGTAAATGGAGCACGGCAGCAGGAGGTTTGTGAGGCCCGCCTGGTTTTTTTTGTTTGTTTTTTTCTCTCTCTCTCTCTCTCTCTCTCTCTCTCTCTGTCTCTCTCTCTCTAAGCAACATGTAAATCACCCTGCATGTTAAAATCAGCTTTATAGGTCGATGTTTCACATATTTGGAGCAACATGTTCACAACACATTTTTTTTTATATTTTGTACTGACGATAAAACCAGTTAAAAAAAAATTATTGTGTGAACTGCTTTTTATAGATTTCCATCTCAAATCCTCAAAGTAACATAATAAAAGTTACTTCAATTAAAAAAAAAAAAAAAGTTCCATAAAGAACCTTAAAGCACATCAGACGCCTGTTTGTAATGCATTTGTTTTATTACAACAGTGAAACGTTTTAGAGTAACTGCAGCCCGGTAGAAATGAGGCAAATGTTGGCTCTCATTCGTTTGTATCTGTTGTATATAAAAACACATCAAACGGAACAGCGGCGAATAAGTAATACAGTCAGGAACTATGATTGAAAGAAAATCAAATACAATTTAATATTGTTGAGTTTCATTGTCTTATTTTACTGAAAATAACTTGCTAAATATCGTCAACTGAGGAGACGACCTGTTTTCTAAGGTGTGAAAAGATTACATCTGGGAAATGTTTTTATTATTATTATTATTATTATTATTATTATTATTATTATTATTATTATTAACTCTTTGTTTTTAATAGACTTTATATGAACGTGTTAATTTCAGACGGGCTGATACGTTAATGTGTGACTAACATCTGGTGCGTCAGAGCTGCAGCAAAATCTGTATGAAAGCGGCGCGTTCGGCACAGCTGGAGAACAGCTGGGAGCCGGGAAATAAATGAAAAGCAGGACTTGGTTTGTGTTTGTCTTTTAGGATGCTAATTTTAAATATTAATATAATTGTTTTGTTTTTTTTTCGTATATGAGGAGAGGACAGGAAGGGTGGTAGAGAATAATTTTGCATGTTAGAAAGTGACGGGCTGCGTTTAATGGGAGCAGAAAGGCACGATGTGTGTGGCAGCCTCTTCCTCCTCGGTGTCACCAATCGCGTTCTTGTGTCAAATGTGCATGTTAGCGAGAGCAGCAACTGGCATGACAGGTTGGTGGAGAAGACGAGGGGCATGGCCTTCAGGCAAACAGACACACACGTACACGCACACACACACACGGTGTACAGTTGTGTGGCAGCCAAGATTTTTCTTGAACGCTGGGGTATGAGGGTGGTGGGTCTGGGTTTGGGTGAAACGTTGATGCGTGTGTTTGCGTGTGTGTGTGTGGCCTCTGGCAGCGTTTCCATAACCAGGCGAATTGAAGACGTCCGCCTGCGTTCTTCACCCCCTCTGGACGATTAGGCCCCTCAAACAAATGGACACGG
The DNA here is from genome assembly GCA_903067095.1 of Girardinus metallicus. Classification (NCBI taxonomy): domain Eukaryota; kingdom Metazoa; phylum Chordata; class Actinopteri; order Cyprinodontiformes; family Poeciliidae; genus Girardinus; species Girardinus metallicus. The sequence continues at coordinate 2,084 of CAEGAE010066552.1, read as the reverse complement.
AGCTTCACTACGTCAAATATCTGCTGCTTAACGAGGTTAAGTTTCAGTTTTACACCTGATTTCCGTTTCGTTTGTAATTTTCCCTGTACCCAAGCTTAAGGTGGAGCTCTGCGTGTGTCTTGTTCCACATCTTGTTCAGAACCAGAACCAGTCTGGGTCACCAGTGTCCAGGTGGCAGAAAGTTACGGTTTCAGACGCCTGAGTTTTCTGATGAAATGCCACAGATTGTGACTATGAACCGTACCCCTCCCCCACCTATTGCTGAACATTTCCACCAGTACGAACCACACTACAGACACATGCCAGTTGGAAGTGATCTACCAAGGTTTTAATAAACTGCCGCATGTTTGTGTTACATTTCAAAACCGCTAAACGTTTTCTAGCATGGCATCCCTTCAGCTTAACGCCATTTAAATCAGAATAGAAAGAAATTGTCAGAGTGACCGGCTGAAATCAGGCGACTCCATTGTTCCTTTAGTTACATAAGAAACTAATTTGGCTGTTAAGAAATATTTCCAGCTGCAACAAAGTGTAGACAGAGTGGCACTGTTATGAAAACCATAACAGTGCCACTCATCGCTCTTATCGTTGAAACAACAACTAGCAAGCTACACGTTACGATCTTGTTAAGCAGCTGACTGGAGGCTCTACCGGAGCAGAAAACCTGGCTAATTAAGCTAATTGTATGTGTTACTCTGAAAAGAGCAAAGCCGCAAAAGTATTCTGTACTCGACTTAAAAACCGACTCTTTATTTATTTGGATTGCTGTTCTAATTGTTTCTCTAAGTCTGCGTGTGAGCATAAAATAACAAGTTAATATTGCAATAATTTTTCTGCAAATTATTAATACACAATTTACAGATAACTGTAGCCTTTCTATTTAATTTAAGCAGTATTATGGGATTTCATACAGCTCTGTGTAAATGCAGTGATACTATCGGGTATGGACATGCCACTAAAATCGATATCGACAGATATTAAGTCATTTTTTAAAAACGTCTGTATTGGTTCGATAAATCAAACTGCGCCGATATTAACAGATGATATTTATTTCCATCTTGCTGCTGTTCGTTTCTGGAGGGGGAGTGGAGCAGGTTGGTCATGTGGTATTTGTTTGGTCGTGTGACAGTGATGCAGCAAAGGATTGTGGGAGTTTAACTGTAGCAGCAGAGAAGCAGTCACGTGATTCTTTTCTTCAAGGTGTCGAAAAGTGTAGCAATATCGGTTCTCTGAGACGGCAATATAAACATCGGATTTCAATATCGTCCCAAATTTTCATATTAGCACAAGCATAGATACTATAGTGTCTTTTTTTTTTAAGTCAAGGTTATCATGCAGTCAAAATCTCATACTGGCCTAGAAATGATGTAGTCTTTAATTTTATGGTTACAAAACCTCCTTTAACTCCAGTTTAGATCGTCTCCCCGGTTGACCTGCCCTCTTACTTGTGAATCAGATGAGTGTTGCTGTAAAAACCGCCGCTCACATGGAGCTGCTGAGTGACAGACCTGAACGCTGCTCACAGATCTTCTGGATCAGTGTTTCTCCGACGTGGCGTTAGCACTTTCCCTTCAGACCGGGCCTCCAGGACATATGCTCCCACCTGTAAATAAATATGCAAACACAGACAAACACAACAGAGTTCAGACTCTAGCTGTGGGCTATGACTGATACACGCCACAGAGAGGTAGGTCTGTGTGCTTGTGTGATGTAATTAAGCTCCTCGGCTGCAGCAGTCAATAGAGAGCGCTGCGGTTGGAGGTGTAGAGTTTGATTATTGGGCCGTCAGGGGAAATTACTGCAAAGTGCCTCCCAGCAAAACTTCCTTCTCCATGTCTGCTGGAGAGCTAAACACACATTTGGGCTACGTTCAAACAGCAGGCGAATACAACCCAAAACCGCTTTTTTTTTTTGGCCCAAATGCGACCTTTATCCGTCTTTTTCACCGCAGTCTGTACAGTCCAATTCCGATCTTTCCACAACTCCCCCTCCCCCCCCCCGCCCCCCCACCCCCCACCCCCACCCCCCCCCCCCCCCCACCCCCCCCCCCCCCCCCCACCCACCCACCCCCGCCCCCCCCCCAC
>CAEGAE010066550.1:0-161011 GCA_903067095.1 Girardinus metallicus | reverse complement strand
ATATATAAATAAAAAACACTTCAGGCTGATAAAAGAAAGGACAAACAGCCAAGGCCAATTAGTTAAAGATTGCAGTGACAGCTGTCAGGAAGTTTAAACAAAGCTATGATTAATCACTGACATATTCTGTCAGGAAATAGTGTCTTCTTCACTTACTGACAACCCCCAGTAAATATGTGCACAAAAACCTTAAAAAACATTGTGTCATGAGGATTTTATGACTCAAAGATGTCCATCTTTGCTCTCCAGTGGAGATTTATTTTTATTTTCCTCCTGAATGTGCAACCTTGGGTTCTCCTCCAGCCCGGCTTGTCACATTGTCACTTGTTTTAAGCTTTATAATTGTTGCTCTGATTGTAAATGTGTGCAAGTTCAGGAGAATAGTAAACCAACACACATCTACCTCACTTACATGACATGATCCCATTTGGAAAAGGGGCTTAAAGAAACAAACCTTTGTGTCTTGTCATAATTATAACCCAAAAAATACTACAGTTCTGAGACATTGATCAACGCAACAAAGTATTAATTACCCACATCCTTAAGTTATTCGTCTTTGCTTAATCCCCCCAAAAACATTATGAATGCCAAAAACTGAAAAAGCACTCACTTTTGTCTGATTTCCTTTTTGTGGGATTTTCAACCCCATAAATAAATGTACTCAGATTACAGGTCAGTGTAAGATTATGCCACTAAATAAATGTACGGTATTTGAAAGACGTTTCTACAACTACATAGAAATTTACCCAAAGAATAAAATCTCTCTGCTGATGTACTGTCCAGCAAGCCATAATAAAGAATATACACCTAAATTAGTTTTATCATAAATTGCAGTCATTTGTAAATGGGTTTTGTCACTAATTTGACTTCTCTGGGCTGTTCTGTTTCTAACAGATAAAGACTACAATTCTCATTTTTCACAGTCAGGTTCTTTGATAAATCTCATGCTGATGGCTGCAGCATTTGAAACAGTTGTTTCAAATGCTGTAGCTTCATACATTATCTACATTAACAGCACGGATTCGGTAATATATATTCTGATATTCCCTTTACTGTCGGACAGCAATACGAATTAGAGACTCTGTGAAAGATATCCCAAGGACTTTTCATTAAACAAGTTACAACTAATTATTGCATATATTTATTTATTTTTAATTTTTTTCTAAGCAATCTGGATACCACTACGTAAGGGTCTAGCTCAAACACTTGAAGAAAATAACTGATATTATGTTCTTCAAGTTGTATATTGGTAATTTGTACTGACTGGAAATGGAGAATGGACGCCCTCGGGGTTGTCTGGAGTCTAAGCCCAGAAAGGTAATATGAAAATTAACACTGAATTTTGTATGAGTCAAGGTTTCTATTTGGCGCTAAATTAGACTTTTTAAGGAATCTGTACTAATCAGGATAAGTACAGATTATTTTAGATTTAATACCTAAAATAAACCTTTCACAACTGCCTTGTCTACTAGTGTACTTGTATAAAAATTGGCAATGAACAACAAAGGATTAGTGTAAAATTTAATAGAACTGTCAGACTGCAGATGTGACCAGAACACATTCTGTATCTTACCAGTGAGCAGCAAAATGGTGTTCCTTTACACTGAAAATTTAAGAAATAGCATTTGTTTTCAAAGATTGTTTTCGACTCATTGCTTTGCAGCATATTAAAAATCCAGTGTACTGCAGACAGGTAACACTGTCACTGCTGGGAGTAAACTGTTGTGACTGGATAGTAGCTTAGCTGTGCCTAAAAGTTTGCACTTTGGCTCAGAGCCATGGGGTGGGGGGTAATTAAAAATAAACAAGTTTTTAAAGCTGCTCTCTTACCAACACTGTGACAATTGATATCTTCAAAGACAGCAAAATTATCCTTAATCACCTTTAAAAGAGCAGAGTTGATCAAAAGCTGTTAGAAATAGTTGCCCACTACTTTGTTTTAGCTCCTCCCCTGCGACAAGTGCACAAATAGAGTAGGTAAAGCTGGGCTGAGCTCCACATTCACAGCATGTAATTTACTGAGGTAATAAGGTTAATGATTATGGAGTGAGGGGAATATCACCTTTGCTTTCTGACAAAGAATATGTTTCAGCAAGAGGAATTACCAGCAAAATCAAACTATTGGATGGAAATTATCTCTAAAAATGGCATTATTAAACGGACCAACTTTAATCAATGCAAGGACAAGAAAACCAATGCATCAAGACTTAACTGCGTCTTTTCACAGTTGCATAACAGATATACTTGCCTAATGCAATCTCAAAATCCCTTATAGGCAAGTCCTGACCAATAAATATTACCTGCCATACATTTTAGCAATAAAGCTTATTCTTAGATCTATAATTAAAAATATGTTTCCCAGGTAATGAAGAATTCCACTCTAAAATTAAAAGCAATGTGCCCTTGATGAGAAAAAAAATGTCTTATAACCTTTTCTTCTGTGATTCTAAATAAATTAACATTTGAAGGGAAATTATTTCCCCTTCATTGCTCACTGTTCCCTACAGCTCCTCCTTCCAGCAGCTGTCAAAGTCAAGCGCCAAGTTTGTAGCTTCTTTTCAGTTTGTCTTAAGCAGTACAACACACCTTATCTTATTTACATATTCTCCACCCCAAACGATTTTCACTGAAAGAAAAACTCATAACATATTGTTTTAATGTGGAGATATTTTGCTTAACAGAGAAAATTGTGTTATTTTCAGTATAAAGGTTGAAGAGTTGGATGAGAAATAGGTTTTTCTTACCAATTTCTCTCCTTATGTGCGGCTAATCCCTTGCTAAGTGCTATGTGATGATGTATACATGTGAGACATTATGATGCAGATTGACTCATATTTTGTTCCAAAAACCATAATGTTCTTTCACAACGATGAAATCTATTTTTGTGAGGTCCCTGCTATAGTAATATGATGTTACCACCCCCAGAATGGTGGTCTCAAAGCTTCCAACTTTTTTTTATTTTCAATGTTCAATTTTAATTTAATCAGACCACCAGGCATTTGTTCAGAAATTAAATTTACTATCCCTGTGTGCATTTTCAATCTGTTATCCAGCTTTTTCATGTTGCTTTTGGAGTTTTGTCTTTTTCCTTGTTGTGTCACTGTGGACAATTGACTCCTTCCAGCATAAACCAACATCTGCACAAGATCTTTTACATGTATTCTTTGGTCGTATGCACATTTCATTCAAAAAGACATTCAAATCAGGGACAAAGAACTTCACTTCAGCCTGGTTTGCTCACAGGACATTTCAATTTTTTATGTACTTGTACATAATTGTTTGAACATATATGCATATAGGCTCTTTACAAAGCATTTGTGCTTAGGGTTAGCTGCAGCTCTGCATTTGCCTAAGCCACTCAACATTTTCCTTTTCCTCTCAGGATACAACAAAAACTGCTTGTTTTCCATAAAACAGATTAAGAAATAAAGTTGAAAAAGCAGGTTCATTTGCAAGAACTCAAAAATGTCTCAACTACTGCTTGTACTGCCAGGACAGGGAATTTCACTTTGTAGCATGCTGTCAACTTGTAGCGCAATACAAGAACTGCATTTGCATGTTTCGGGGGTGACAATGTCATTTGCATAAATTTAATGAGTCTTTCAGGGGGAAAAAAACACTAAGAATACCTGTGAAAACAAGCTGACATTGCTCAAAGACCTTTTTTTCCTCTTATTACTCACAATATTGGCCTTGGCTTGCAGACAGAGCGCACAGATAATCAGCAGTTTTGACATATTTGCCCAAAGAGGTTTGTTTCTTTGGTGGGGAATGTGCACAGAAGATGGAATTTCACCCCTTGCTAAATGGATGACAAAAATAGTTAGGATGATACTGGAATGAGAACACGTTTTTCCCTGGATGGGATAGCAATCACTAGTCACCAAGGCTTGTCTGCTGCGGCTGGCAAGGAAAAGCGTCACACTGTGTGGTATTTTGATGAAAGGAGTTTAGCTGTCAGAAGCAAAATGGGCAAACTAATTACCAGTGTAAGCTGATTTCCTGGTTCAAGCCCTCCACAGCGGTGGCTCTCCCCAAGCACAGGGCTTGATTATTAAACTAAAAAAAGGTACATGTTCCAAGGAGGATCACCAGGGACTGTTTAAATGAATGGAATTGAGTGCAATGAAATAAGTGTGGCCCTTTTTACTGGGAGCAGGTCTGCAAGGTCCAAAAAGAGGAAAATGGTCTCTACGGCAATGACAACAGCAATTTATGACTCTGCACCTCCTTCTTGTCTTGGCTTTAATGCGAATCTTTGGCCCCACATCGTAGCACCAGCCTTTTGTATGGAAATGCTATCACTTTGCAGATAACATTTTCAAAAAGCTCTGGATAAACTTTACCGTGGTCAGTGAAGCAGCTCTTCCAGTTTGTGCAGCCATACTCTGCTGCATATTGTTGTTTCTCCCGAGTCATTTATTAAACGTTGACGAAACAATGGTGACACATAAGCTCTCCTTTGTCAGGCCTGAGGTAAGTTAATTAATTAGCGATCCATGCCACGGAGCCAGGAGGTTGTTGATTGTATCATTTTAAGCCGTCATCCTGTGTAAATTGAATGAGATTGAGATCTAACAAGGCTCTGACCTGGATCCCTTCCTAATAACCAGATGTATGAAACATTGATGCAGGGATTTAGCTGGAGGAGGCTAGAGGACATGTTATCTTTAGCAGTGCCATCGACTTTAATATGCAGCGGTGGTCGGATACTTCTCTGGAACTGCATTGCTAATCTGTAACCTTGAAAATGTCTCCTTTTACCTTAATTTGTATGCTTTCTCACACTATGTCTGAATCTGTAACAGGTTGCACAAATTTAAATACGTCTAAATATAAAACATTCTGTTGTGTCTTTGCTCTGGAGTAAAAATAAACTCAATAAAAATGTGTACCCATCATAATGATAGAACATTGGAAAAAATGTGTAACAAGCCTTGAATAAATCTAACGGTAGGAGAATAATGTTAAACTGCTACTTAAAAAAAAAAGTAAAAAAAAGTTTCAGTATAATTAAATCTTAAAATTCTATGTTAAGAAAAGCATCTTTTTAAAAAAAGAAAGACATTATTTATTTATACCTTATTTTTCATGTTGATCCAAGGGTCAAGAAAACTTAAACTGGTAATTTAAATGTTACTCTATTTATAGTTTGGCTTCATATGTTGATTTTAAAAAGTTATTTCCTATACTTATTTTATCTCTGGTATAAAATATTATGTTTTGAATTGCATTAGTAGTTTAGAAATGTTTTAAATGTATTTATGCATTTCTATTATTTATTCTGTTTTTAATTTTACTTTTTGTGATTTCAGTTTTAAGCCTTTTACAAAGATCTTAGGATCAATGATTCAGAGAACCCGTCTACCTCTGATGTCCAACACAACTGATGTCCCGTAGTTAGCCTGGCAAAAACGGAGACAATGAGACCATTACAGCAACCAAAATAAAACATATTTTAGAGTGGGTTTTTTTTTTGTGTGTTTTTATTTGAGGAAATGAAGATTAAAGATAGTTATTGGAAGTAGCATGTCCAACATCACACCATCTGTTGACGAGCACTTCAATTCCTCCTGCTAGGTTTGCATTTTCTCTGCTAATGTTTGAAGCTGTAGATGTTTAAGTCAAAATAGGAAGAAGTGTCTCATCAAAATACTTAATTTGTATTTGGATCATTTTTGCTGTCTCATTTTAGCTTCCATTATTCTTAGTCCTTTCACTTTTTTTGCTCTACCTAATCTTTAACTATATTTCATATTGCTAAGTTAGAATACATTTAAACAGCTTCAACATCACATTTGTTTGAACTTATTTTTAAATTTGTCACAGATATAGTTTGATTTTACTTTTTTTGCCTGTGCTCTACATTCAGGACATCTTCACAGCTTGTTGTGGATGTGACTTGAGTGACTAAAAAGCTCAACTTACTGTAGGGGGTTTAAAGAGATTCTGCATTGGAGCAGGAGGTGTCAGGAAAAGTTTTTCAGCTCAAGTTTGTTAGGAAACTCCATTTTTAGTCCTGAGGTCTTTTACTTTGGGATAACCATACCATGTTTTGTAGCTGCTACGATTACAAGAAAACATACTTAAGAGAACAAATTGAGTATTTTATTATTGTCACTAAATTAATCATCTAACCATTGCAACTTAGATTAGCTAATATCTGTTGACAAATTAATAAGAAATAAGACTTTTTCCATTTCAGACCAGCTGCAGGTGGATATGTTTTATATGGAGAACAGTGGTTAATAATATTTTACAAATTTATAAATCTTTGGTATTTATTAACTGTTTTTGGTGAACCATAAAGGTTAGAAGCTGTTGCTAAAATAAATGCAGAAATGAGTTCCAGGACATTCTAAGCTGTGTTATAGTGCTAGTAGAGTGGAAACTGTACTATAGCTTTTGCTAGGCAATATCATCAAAGTTTCTGAAATGACACAAATGATGTTGCCTGGCTCAGAAGATGACACAGTTCAAGTTTTTAAGGTTTGAGTCTTGACGTCAGAGATGAGTCCTCCAGTTCAGAAGAGTGACATAATAGACATGGTAAGGGAGGAAGAAAAAGCATAGGATCTTCTATAAGAAGTCACTTCATAAAGCTCCTTATAAAATTAACATCCTCAAAATTGATTCTTCTTGCATAATACACAATGGTGATGTTTAAAAGGGTTCAAATACTTGTCACATTTACACGCAGCGATCCCAGATTCATTGTTCAATAGTCTTATGTAAATTGTGCTTCTCTCAACCATAATAAATCCATAATAAAAGATAAGATACGCTTATGAATGAGCTAGAAAACCAAGATAATGTCATGGATTTGTGGGTGAAGGAGGATCCAAAGCAGCCATGCAGGAAGACAAGTAGGTATTGTAAGTATAAATGGTTACTAATATAAAGTGAGATGCTGCTGAGGCAGAAAATCCAAGAATGAACAGCAAAACACAGCGAAAACTAACCAACAGAGCATGACTGTGAAGCACTAACACAACCACAAGACTAGAGCAAAGATCTGATAAAAAACTGGATGTCTTATCTGCACGCTTGGTGACAAGAGTTTATTCAATACTGCAGTTTGTAATTTTTATAAACAATTTCATTTCACATATTTGTTAAAATTGTCACCAGGTGCAGAGAGTATAGATGAGACAGTCTGTGAAAAAAAAACATTGTGCTTTGTGTGAGGTAGGATGGATTTAGAGGAGTAATTGTTCAATGGCGTGAGGTAGTAAATATTGAATTCAATTCTCATCCGATTCAGCAGGAGAGTGCCTCACAGACGTCTTCTGCTCTTTTTTATTTTATTTTTTTGATAAGGTGAAAAATAAAATGAGATTTTCCAGTCCGTCTATTATTTCTTCCTCTTCTGGACTTGTCAACTATAGTAATTGTTTCTCTCTGATTGCTGTGTTTACTATGATGTTGTAAATCCCACATGACAAAACGGCATGATGTACACTGCAGTGGGAGGCTTGGTGTGTTTTGCAGACGATGAAGCGTCTGTGCGAAAACGAACATTCTAAAACTATGTGACTGTGCAGCAAAGAGTCACCTTCAGTCTAACCATGCTGGGCCCTTAAGCAGTCACGGAAGGATCCGATGTTGAGAACTAGCTGCAGCTTAACAAAAGGCAAGGGGGAGAGCATGAGACAAAAAATGTTAATAATTTCTGCCATGTTATTGGCCATCTGCTTTGGTTTTTATAGTACTATTGTTCTGATTTCAATAAATGATCACTCAAACACAACTTAACGCAAATGGCAGCATAATGCAAAGGGATTCCAGTTAAACCAGACTGCCACTGACTTTCTGAACATGTCAAAAAGGAGGAATTACATAAGTGATAAGCCGATTTTACAACAATGATCAAATATTCAACACAACTTAAGGTAATGTAGCCACATGCTCTATTCATAGTGATGAAAGTTTCCTCATTTTTGTATGCAGAATGCATGAAGTAGCCAATATTACAACAAAGTTAGTTTTGTTGGACATCTAGCAACTGTTGTTTTTGTTGGCTTTCATCTCCATTTCCTCTTTAAAAACCCTTGTTTCTTATAGATAAGGCGCCATACAAGTGCTAGCAGTTATTCATAGTCAAACCAACCTATTGGTGCACAACTCATCATGCATCTTTCCCATTTCTGACAACAGTAGGGCATTATATCTTCACATTTGTGCCCTTACGGAAAGTGTATTTAAATAAATGAAAACACACAGTAAACATTTTTAAAGGTACACCTATTTAACGGCATGTATAAAACAAATGGATAACAAATCAATGCTTCCGAATGTTGAGTAGGCAACTTGCTGAAGTTCAAACCACAGATCAGAACGAGAAAGAAATGGGATTTAAGTGGCTTTAAACACATCATGGCTTTTGATCCCAGACAGGCTGGCCTGAGATTTTCAAAAACTGTTGATCTACTGGGATTTTCACACACAACCATCTCTCATGGTTCAGAGACTGAACCGTAAAATAAAAAAAAATAACTATCAATTTGACTCAAAGATTTGAGACAGTCCTACAGGCAAAAAGAGTTCATCCCGGTTCTAGCAAATTGCACCTGATAAAGTGGGAGGTAAGTGTACTTAGCAAAATAAGAAACATTGTGAAAGCAGCTTTTAACAACTCTAGCTTTGGGAGTGGGGAAAAGTATAACAGGCATTTTCCACATATCAATGGCCAGAGCCAAAAGGAAAAATACTTATTTAAAAAAATACCTCTACTGTGAAGATTTGCAACTGAAAAAACAAAATCATAGTGGACCCAGGATTTTGTAGAGCTGTGCCTGAGTGAGTCTCTGGACTCGTCTTTGGAAAATCATCAAGAAACTTAAATAAGTCTGAAGAAGTGCATGAATAAGAGAAAATAACTTGGGAATGTGTCAATTTAGGAAGTCGTCAAGAGTTTGTAGCTTTGAGATGGCTGATAAATTAAGATACTTGAGAGTAGCACTGTCAAGACAGTCTGTTTTCCTCCCTTTTTTTAAAACTGTTTGGCTTAGTTGCAACACTTACTACTGACTGGAGACTGTTGTGAATAGGCTCTCCACCAAGATGCCACTTCCCAGGAGGTGGTAGGCAAACCAAGGTTTGGCAGGCTTTCTGTTGCACTTAAATTTTCTTGCATAAGTTGATGGAGTTTGTTCACATGGGTGCAGGGATAATCCACAATCAGACTTGTGAAGCAGGGAGTGGTTGCACTCCACCCTGATTGATCTTTCTTCTGGTGAAAATTACTTTAGATTCTGATTTATTATAATTTTTCAGCCAAATTTGGTTAAAATCAAATATTAATGGTGTCACATTACCATAAGTCTTCTTTAAATGAATGTTGAATAATTTTGCTTTCCCTGGTGACTACAAAAGATGCATTAGCTAATTATAGTGTCTCACTGAGATAGAGTTCTAGATTTCTTCCCATTCTAGAAAGATAGACTAAGTGGACATGTAAAGGTGATAATTTTACCTTGTTATCCAAGTTAAGATAACAATTTTCAGGTGTATGATATGTTCTGTAAAATATTTAAGTAATTATTTGGTTGTATTTTGAGTTAATATAATGTTTATGTTACAATAAATACATAATTCAAAACAGGCACGTTACAAAACCAAACAAAAGTCAAGACTGCACGGCTTTCATAGCCACTTTAAAACAACAGGAATACATTATCTCTTATTTAACAACAAAAAAAACCATTAAAACACTAATTGTTACAGTTTTAGTATTATCCATAACCTCTGGATGCAAATGCTTTGTTGCACAGATTTAGGGTAAAAATATATAGCATAGATACCAACTTGCTAATTACCGACTCACAGCAAGTCAACCTTTAATAAGACTGTCATCATAATAAAAGTGACAGATGGCCCTGTTTTCATTCTTTTAGTTTTTTTACTAAACAGAACTATTTTCAATTATCTTTCTTGCAAGCAAGGGAAAAGTATATTTCAGTCTTTTATACAGCTGACCTGCAGTGTGCAACAGCAGGTGTTGTAGAGGCCATGAAGCCTTGCTCTAAAATCTGTGCAGCTGGAGAAATTATATCTGATCAATCTGTGAATCTCTGTGTCTTCATTAATACAACTTTAAAATACAGGAAAAATGTGATTAAATTGTTTTTCAAATGAAACTTTGGTAGTCACTGATACCACCACAATATTAGTCATTTGTCTCCAGATTGTGATTTATTATTGTAATGGTAGGAAGAAAGATAGACTAAGTGGTCATAAAAAGGTGATAATTTTAACTGAAATAATATATTTCCAATTTACTTCTTCATAAAAGTTAGTAGAACTACCACAGTGGCATTTACACTAGAGTGGTTGCATATCTCCTTTAAAATAATAATAAGAGAGACTAAATATATTTTAAATAACCACTTTGGAGTATTCTCTTATCAGAAAGTGGGTGTCACATTACCATAAGTCTTCTTTAAGTTGAATAATTTTGCTTTCCCTGGTGAGTATAAAGATGCATTAGCTAATTATAGTGTCTCACTGAGATAGAGTTCTAGATTTCTTCCCATTCTATGCTTTGAAACTAAAATGTAGCTGTTGTAACCTTTGAACAATCACAATCTATTACACAGATAATAACGTTAGGTACAAATAGATAGGGGCAGGCAGTTAGTTTCTTCATAGTACAAGTGTACCACCACATAAACACATAATTCCTTTTGACCACTCCTCATTCTATGAACGCATGCAATTTTAAACATCCATTTTAGTCAATTTATGCTACCATCAAGACATTAGCACTAAGGTTACAAATACCCCTCATTTTTATAATTACTTGTCAGACTTCTGCAACTTCTTTAATAATTTAAGACAGATAAGTGTGATTTTGTCAAGATGAAAATAAAGTATTTTCGTATTCCACTTCACCTCACATGATATCTGTATTCATTTATTTCACATGGAATTGAAAAGTAGCCTTTGCTTTGTGGGAGGATAATATATCAGTATAGCATAAACATGACCTGCTGACCTGATATGTGCCAAGTTTTTAAAGTTTAGTCAAGTAAATGATAGTATTATTAAAAGTTTATTTAAATAAAAAGTTGTTGACATTAGAAAAGCACGCCCCTCACACATTTTTAAATTCAAAACAAGGCAGAAGTGTGGAAAAGCTGAAAACCTCTGATCTTTGTGCACAGATGGTTACAGTAAACTTCAGAACAATTTATTTGATCAGTGATTCTGACATAATTGTAGGAAAGCAGTGCATACAATTTGAAGTGTTGCAATTAACAAACTAAGAAAAAAAAAATTAGAACTTGAACAAACAAGAAAAGTCTAATTTGGTTCTGGATGAAGAGTATGACTGCATTATTCCATCAATCCATAAGATTGGGCCCAGGATTTGGGGAGACCCTCATCAGCAACCGCTAAGTGGCATGGTCTTCACTCGTATGACTCCAGCCACAAGAGTCATCCGTCTTTAGATACACCACCAACTGAAGTTATACAAGAAACCACTGCATTGTGGATTGAGAGACGGTCTCAATTGAGTTTCCAGCTTTTGCTTGTTGAATCTGGCTTTTCAAGTCACAACCCTGGTTAAGATAAATGTCTATTAATGCTGTATTATGAGAAATACCAACTAATTACGGTTGGGCTCGCCTAAACAACTGGTGTGTTACTTAAATCATGGGCTTAAATTAAAATGACAATACCAGAAAGAGAAAGGCAAATAGAAAATACCAATTATCTGATCCACACACCCAAATACACCCAAACACACAATAAGGAAATTGATGGTTTTCCTTAATTTGTTAAGTATATATTTTATACGAAGATTTCAGAAATGGGTTGCATTACCAAGGAGGCAAAAGGGCAAATTCAGAACCTTAATATTTCTAAACATAACTGGTTTTCTCTCCTTTAGAGGACAGTTTCTCACTCAGCACAGGAGACATGTCAGAAATCATGCAAGTAAAATTCAAGCGAACTGTAAAGGTTAAATCCACTGAAGCCTCCAGAAACTACACATCCAAAACAAAACTTATTTCCAGGGGTCAGCAACGTGACCTGGACCTCATAGGGAGCCAAACAATAACATGAATAATTTTTCACTTTTTCACACCACTGCCATTTTTGGTAGGCATTTCTGTGGAAGTATTTCCTATCAAAATAATGATACTGTTTTACCTTAAAAAGATATTTATGTTGATACTGGAATGAATAACGGCTGTAATTTCCTGTCACTATCTACTAATTACTGCACGCTCTTGCCATGTCAGATAGGTTTGGAGCATAAGCCTTATTATAAAGCCACACACTCGCTCTCTCACACACGCCATGTCGTTCTATCTTCACAAGGACTTTGCTGTGACTTCCATTCATTTATAATTCATTTCAAAAGCCCTAACCCGTAGCCTAAAGCTAACCATTACTAGAATATACCAAACCGAAACTTAACTTAAAACTCAATTCATACATCGTTGTTAAACCTAACCCAAAAGCAGCACTTCTTATGGGCCTCGTAAAGAGCAGTTTGTTCCCACAGTTTACTATGTTTGAAGATACTAAACTGAACATAGTATCTGTAAAATTTCTGCAAAAACAGACAATGATTGATGAGGTGGCATTTTATATCTATTTTAAGATCTACTCTAAGTAATGATTTAAAAACGTTCAGTGCAAAAGCTAAATAAAACACGACGAGTTGTGGCATTGTACTCAACTTCACAATCAGAAATGACAGATTTTTACATAAAATGATGGCAAATAAATTACAAATGGAGATGAGGTTAATTTATATGGTAATGTGAAGCCAATTACTAGAATGCACATAAATAAAATAAAGACAAGAGTTAAAAGCCAGTTTTAACTTCTTTTTATAACTAGTAAAATTTAGACATTCTATTAAACTTCATAAACACAATTTACTGATACTTCACCATGAGAAGTTATTGAAGGAGAGTGCTTATTTTAGTATCCAGCCTTGATTAGATTTAGCAACACATTACCCAAGCCAAAGCTCACCTTCAAATGTCATGGAGCCGCTTAGTCTAAAGCTAAACAAATTATTTAAGTCTGCTAGTATAATATAGCGTCTGAATAAAGTATCTGTTGTGGCAGTTAAAAATGTCAGTATATATATAAGGTACCTATCATATTCTGTTTGTTACTAATCGGAAAGCTCAAATAAAGCTTTCCGATTTTTGTTTTTCGGTTATGTGTTAAAGCTGATAGGAGACAAATAATATACAAGTCAATCCCAACATTTCTTGAGCAATCTTTATGTTAAAACCGCTCTTGATTGGAATCTCATGGAATAATTAATGAGGTGAACATGTGTCTGCATGCACAGTGCAGGAAGGAGAGGGATGTGGGAGTGAGTGAGAAAGAGAAGAGACTCTACAAGAAGACATCCTGGAAAGTTAGACAATGAGTGACAGCAGGAAAGGCAGTCAAATTTGGATGTACTTCAAATATTTCAAAAGCAAATTACAATAATTTATGATGAAACAAGGAGCAATTCCATTTTTTGCATCTATAGCCATGTTGATTTGTGTAGCTTTTTTTCCCCCCTTTCACCTTCAAGAACAAATATCACTTGTAAAAACTAAGTTCTCAGGTTATCTTTGACCATTATTAAAATCTGTTTAATGATTTATGTGTGACAAGTAAGTAACAAATACTTATCTACAGTACTTCATCTCCTCTGTCTTATTCTCTTGTGACTGGATATGTGCATTAAGAAAACTATGTCTATGACTACTTTTCTTTTTGGGTCAGTTGCACTGTGTGCAACAGAAATAATTTGAAGGTCTGCCACTTAATCTAATTCCAGTGTTTCTTTTTCGCAAATGCTAATGAGTTTAAACCACTTTTAGACAATTATATTTATTACTTGCTTCACAAAAAAGACAAATGGACTATAAATGGGTTTGTTAAAATTTTGACGCGCAAATGTCACTATAGTCTCACACCACATTCCCCCTTTCAAACAAATGTGCTGTGTCTTGTTGGGTCACCTGTGGGAGAACATGAGTCAAACAGTCCTGCTGTTAAATTCATGCAAAATTCTAACAGCAATTTCATATTAATTTCAGTCTCCACAGGCACTCTACCCTGAGGCTGATATGGTAATGAGATTACTCATGTCCCTAATTGATATGTGCGGTCAGCGTTATCTTAGTCAGGATTTGATATTCGTCACAGCTTTTTAATCATTTCACACAAAAGTAAAGCTGAAACATTACTTTTACACTGCACCATCTTTATGACTGTTTAGATTGTTCCAATAATTTCCTTGTAAAAATAAAAACCAAACCGGAAATAGGGCAGTCTGAAATTCTCATTGAATAATTAATAAGACTAATGTGCTCTAATAACTTAATCACTTACTTAGAACAAAAAAAGCAACAATTGTCCCTAGTGGCGCTTAAATATTTTTACATTGATTTTTATAGTTGTAAAAATTATATTTAACATCTGCCATTTTATTTTTTATACGTAGACACATGGAGAGAAAGAAATAAAAAAAATGAGTCTGTTCACAGTCATTGTTTTAAATCTGTCTGCCATTAAATTTATTCTTCAAAATTGTTGCCTGTTTTTCGAGTTAAAGATATTTTTAATTTATTCTTATAAATACTCTGAGCTACAACAAAATTTTTTCTTCAAAGAGGTTGTGATTATATAAATCCATTTGTTTACCGGGAGCACACAGATCATATATCCACAAATAGCAAATTAAGTCTTACATTGATCCAGATGAATTGTGATTTATTATCTTTTAACTTCACAATTTTTAGTTCATTTGCTGTGACAAACTTTAACCTGCAAAACTTTTCAAGAGCTTGCTGTAGAAACTGTTTCTAGCTGGCAGTAACCATGGGTTTCTGGTTTCTCAGCAGAGATAAGTTACCTAACTCAGAGGTAAAGGTAAGCCCGAGGAAAAATACTGAAGGTTGACAACAAGCTCTCCATGTCTTTCTAAAAAAAAAAATTGATAGAGAATTCAAGTCACGTGTCAGACTGCTACATGTTTTTTTTTTTTTTCAGTTTGAAAGGCTAATAAGACTTGAAAAAAATTTTGAATAAACTAAAATGTAAGGTAATAATATAAAATTAAATAATTGGATGTGCTCAAATCTAAATTCAGCACACAACACATCTTTATGTAATTCACATAGTTTATTCATATTTGCCTGCAGCACATTTATGATGCAAATATTCTGCTCCACTTCATCCTACTGGTATTCTATTGGACTGAGGTAGGGTGACTTTTTAGGCCACTGGAGTAGCGTGAACTCACTGTCATTTCAAAACACTAGTTTGAGATGATTTGAGCTCTGAGACAAGGTGCACTATCTTTGACTGGAAGTAGCCATGAGCAGATGAGTAAGCTGTGCTCATGAAGCACCTCGTGGTTGGAAATTTTGTTACAAGACGGGAAGCATCCATGCTTTTGTGCAATGTCAAATTCTGACCCCATCATCTGCTTGACACCACCAATTTTGGGGAATTGTGAAATTAACTATACTTAGGGTGCTTTCACACCAGGCCTGTTTAGTCCACTTTAATCAAACTGTACTTCGTTTGTCTAGAAAGTCTGCTTTATTTGAAGAGGCATGAACGCGCAAACTCTACTGCGAACCAAACTCTGGTCCACCGATGTATATAGTTGAATATTTCAAACAACTGGAGAAAATTCTAGCACTTTCTCATACCCAAAAGATAATACTGCAATCATATATCCAAGAAGAATCTTGTACATGTTTTGCTGTTTCATAATTAGTTTAGTTACCTTACTATTGTGTCAATGTAGACGTTTCAGTAAGTTTTGGAAAAGTTTCCAGAAGGAAATACAAGAAAAGCACACCAGCTTTTTCCAAAGCAACAACTCATAAAAATCAAATCAGTGGGTGTAAAAGGTCAGTTTTTAAAATCGCTTCTTGTGGCTTGCTTCACAAACCAACTGATACCTTTTAGAAAGACTCTCCATCCTTTCAAAAGGGATGTGTTTTTTTCTGACTTTTAAAGTGTTTAGAGTCACTGCTGAATGGTGCGCATGTTGAATGAACTGAAGTCGCAGCTGTAAAAACCCATCTCGCTTACACTTAACAGCTTTGTGAAGTTAAACTGTTGAACATACACCCAAGCAGAAATAACCTTTAGTGACATCTGTAGAGGTTATCTTCTTAAATGTGACAAAGCTCCTTCAGAGGCTTTGAGCATATTATACTTCTGCTTTCTCAAACTAAGCAGTTCTTCACTGGGGCCCCGTAAACTAACCTCTATGTTTAAATGTGTTGGAGTATCATTTTAAAGCTTTATTGCATGATGTTGGAGTTCAAAAGAGAAAGCTAAAATCTTGCTCCCCCTCAGCTATATGAAATAGTAGACTTGGAGGCTTCTTTTTGTCAGGGGACCTTGTAAATTTGCCTTTGGAGGACACAGTTGATTTTACAAGAAAGAAGGCAGAGAACTGAGGTTCAGTGCATTTTAGTGTTGAAATAAGTATTTAAACATTTTGTTTCAGTAAGTATGGAAGTAACAAATGGGCATGTGTACAGCTAAATTAAGATTGCAGTAAAAACCAATTAAGTATTAATTCTGATGCACTAAAATGGATTTTCAGACTGAATTAAGAGGGATTTCGCCCTCTTACAAAAATGGGGAGGAAAAGGAGTTTTTACAAATTTGTTCTATAATTATCACAAATTCATTTCAAGCAACACACAAGAGGAAGAAAAATGTAAATTTAGAGTTTTCAATTTATGCTAATTTATCACGTGTTTTAGCTTGCTGTAGATTAATTCTCTCTGTTGGGACTGTAAACCACACACAATAAGAGGACATTTCGAAGTTCCTAATTAGCTTGATGTTGGTTGAATGAAGCTTGCTACAGGCAAAAAGCCATTTGGGATTTAATGTGGAGTGAAGAACACAGCACTTTCCATTTTTCTTCTTTGCAATCCTCTGGTGATGCCAATAAAGACATGAATCTGCTCAAACTTAGTTTGAAGTGTTAGGCTATGTGACAAACTGATTTAGCCAGAAAATCCAATAAATGCTGACAGTCTCTCTGTATTTTCCAAAGCTTAATGGCCCAAGTAAAAGATTTTGACCTTGAAAATCTGTTACTTTAAATTATCTTTGGATACAGGTATTTATAAGTCATTTCAAAGAAAACACCTAATATAAAGTAAATACAAACTAAGTGGATTTACAACACGACTGTACATTTACTATTTGAACGAGCTTCATTGAGGGCGTATTATTTTCTCTGGGCCCACGCTCCAGGCAGGCCTGAAAAAGGCCCAACAGGAAGGTGGTTTTTTCTGTTTCACTTCTAATTATTCTATGTTATAATAATCTGTAGATCGGCTTAATCAAAGAGATTGGCAAATTTAATTCTAGATGAACAATAATGATGGATTTTCTCTGATGCTCCCTATTGCCCTTTTATGAAAGTGCAAATGGTTAAGTCCTGTTTCAGTCACCAAGGAGAGATTGCACTTATACAGGCCAAAAATCAGGGGGCAGGAAAAAGTCCCATCTTTCTTCAAAGAAAAGGAAATTAAGGTACCAAAAATGAAAGAAGACAGGAGTGGCAGAGCAAACCTATTTTCTTTGAGAAGAGATGACTAGCACAAAAGACATTTTAAGCTAATATTAGCCACAGATGTGTCAAAATTAAGTTTGTGGCTAATCTTGACAACATTGATAATGAATTTATGATCCATTGATTAATGATAGATCAATTAGATTTATAATTAATCTAAGTTATCACTGGCAAATATTTGACAGAGATGGCTGGCTTTGTGGTTTAAACAGTTCATCTTTATTGATATTTTTTCACCATTCCCACGGAACAATAACTGCATATTTGGAATCAATGGATTTATTCAAAAGATCATTCAAAATCTCCAGATTGTGAAGATGCCTTCGTGATAGCTAAACTAAATGATCTACCATCCTTTTAAATTTGGTTAAAATGAATCAGATGAGACTAATATTACTAATTCAATGTTTCTAATTATTATATCACCTACTGATGCTGAATTTGAATCAAATTCTATGTCTTTTCAAAAAGCATTCCATGTTGAAATGAATTGTTTCATAATTATTATCCAATTTAACTCATTAGCTAAGTAGACAACTATAGGGAATGCCATGCATTAGGAATAAAACCCAGCCTGCATGGAATAATACAAAACAAATGAAGACGGGAGGTACAATATAAATACAACAAGCCACTCTGCCAATGGTTTATTGCATAGCAACCATAACTTTTCATTATCTCAACATCGTGAATCACATTGCTCTCAAGGTCATGTGCATATTATTGCACTGAGTATGTGAGTAAGGTGAGCTCATGTAGGCTGTTCAGTTATTCAGTTTACAAGAAGTCTTTTGCTTGAACTGATATGACATTGGCAAAACTTGAATTGTACTTTATGCATTAACCATTATCACAATGAATTTTTTTTTTTCACCTTTTAATAATCACTGTTAAACTCAAGTTGAGTTGGACTTAAAAGCACTGGAGATAAAAACTTTTCCTAAGTACAATTCATAATTCAAAATGGTAACTCGGTCACAACCATTGCATGAACACCTTTATATGTGCTTCTGCACATACAACATTACTTTATAAATGCTTGCAAATGGTCAGCTTTTGATTTAGATAGCACTGAAAAGAAATCCTTATGAACTCAGGATTATCATTTTAAATTGAAAAACATTTTTAGTAAAAGTTGTCAGAAATTCAAAAATGGACTAAATAAATTGCTTTATTCCAAGCAATTTATTTCAAAATTGCTTGGAATAAACTAATTTCTACCAATTTCTTTTGAAATTCTACAAAAAGCCACAAAATGCATTTGATGGAGTCGCAATAAAAAAAAAAAACAATTACCAATGGCAAATACAATTACTCCAAAATATAACAGTCATGAATTGTGTATTGCCACAGCTCTCGACTGAAGTGCATCTCATTAGAGGCGATTGAGGTTCACTCTGCTTGCAGAAAAAAAAAAGACAGATATGTTTCCTATATTGAAAATAAAGAGCCGCAGTGAAGAACTTAATCTGCCCTGACATTTAACATTAAGGGTGAGTTACTGCATGTCACCTTTTATCCATTATAATAGACTTTGTCAGCTTCAGGGACTCCTGACAACTCTGCAAAGTGGAAGAGTCAGTGCTGAGCCATGGGAAGGTGCTGCCCAAATGAAACTACTAGTGCAACATGCTGCACGTCAGCATGACTCCCAACATGCTTAATTTGAAATGAATGTGACTGGTTAAGGCAGTTATTGCTATATGAAATATATTGATACAGAATGGTGAATTATATTTGATGTGTAAGGAAGAAATTAAGCCCTTCAAATTGTGGAGCAGCAAAGCACAACTACTTTTTCTTGTTTTTGTGTTTTTTTATCACTGTACACACACTACGTTCCTTGTCAAAGACTGCTATTAATCACTTCCTTTCTGTCACAAAGAAAGCTGTGCTAACAGCTTCCTTACTTTATCCCAAAAAAGGTTTTGCAGTACATCCCAAGGAATTGATGAAACTTTTTTTTTACAAGATCAGTTAGTTTCTGATTATTTCAACACTAGTAAATAGGATGTAGCAGCTGGATAGCTGTTCATAGTATGGTGTAACAAAGAGCTGCGATCATTTAAAACGTCACAGTCCAAACTTTTCTCTTCACAAAAAATTACCCTTCCTAAGAATCCAAAACTTGAAACAGGAACGATACAGAACTAGCTAAAAAATGTACTTATTTAAGCTTAAATAAAGTGAAAAATGAATCATTATATGAAAAGATATTGCTGTTTCTTGATGCAGAAATTATTGTTCAAAGGGAAAAAGTACTAAAGCCATTCTTAAATGAGAGGACAAAATGAAGCACTAATGATGCCCCAGTTACTTTACCATGCAAATCTGTCTACTCTTATCTAAGGAACAAAGTTTACATAAAACTTTTCAGAAGGTGGACAGAGTGCATGTATATATAATTCAAGGTTTTCTCTTCTTCTAAAAATTTTTTGACCATTGCCTTATGTTTTATATTGCAAATTAATTTTTTGCTTTTTAAGACAATCAGCAATAACTAGAAAATGTACAAACCATTGCATAAGACAACACACAATAACAGGTTCACAAGGACAAGGCTCAATTTTAGCACACATTAGGAAACATTTTCCCTATAGAATTGACGTACAACAAATCTCAAACTTTGATTTTAAGAATGTGCAATTGTAAAAGCCTTGGAAAGGGGAAATATTCAATAGTTAGGAAGAGTAAGCCATTGTCATGGCAATGGCTAATGGTGTTCCTAATAAACAAACAGGCACATTTTTTAGTCTGCTCAAGTGTGTATTGACTGACTTATTGCAACCTTGACAAATAATAATAATTACAAACTTTAAATGCCAGCAAGTTTGCCTTATAATTCATTGCAATACACAAATAACCAATTTACTGCAATAACTCATTTCTGAACAAGTTATTTTCCATAACTTCCAAAATATGCTTGCTTGCTAGTGCATTAAGTTCAGAACATATGCAACATTTCTGACTTCACGTGCAAAGGCTGTCAATGGATAGAGTATCTACCTTATTTCTAGCCTCCATGAGGCTTTGGGTGAATTATCTGTGCGACTTCCGCCACAAACCGGAACTGCTATTTACTTACATGCTAGCAACATGCTAACCAGCTTTTGTCAGAAGTTTCAGGCTATAAAATATGTAGGAATACTAGATATTACATCTTAAATATGTCAATATTGTTTTACATTATCGTTGCAAAACTGCAGCTCGGGTAGAACTCGGACCAGCTGCACTGTTTTTCTCTTCTTTATTACTGTCCGTTCTTCAGAAAAACGAGTTGCTAGCAGCACTGCGAAATCACGGCCATTCCGCTCCAAAACTCGCGATTAAACTCATAATTACGCTCATCTGTACTGAGCAGCTCTCTGATAGCAGACGGCATGTCCGTCTATTATTTTTACTTAATGTTGTACAATAACCGAAAAGAGAGATGTAGTCTACCATAAATATAGATTAATAAAAAATTATCAATTACCTAGCAGAAATTCGGTTACATCCGGTGGGCGCCGGAAGTAACAGGATCGTTTCTACAATAACTCTCCTAGGAATAAGGTGAGCCGTTATTTCCTTCGCTGTCTTTTCTTGATTGAGAAAGACGAAGTGCTGCTGTTCTCTTTTCTATGACTCACTAGCGCTAGTCTCCCCCTTCTGGTTGTATTTGGTTACTACACCTCCTAACTCAACAAACGCATTGTCAATTTAAACAATGATCTTCAAATATGTAATATCTACAATATGCAGATATGACCAGAGTAAATCTACATCTGGCTTACAAAGAAAACATATAAATCCATCACATATTCAGTCAAAAAAAAAAAACATTCCAGAAACAAAAAAAGTAAAATTTTTCATGTATCTTAATATATTTGACAAAACAAACACCCTGAATATGCTATCATCTGTATTTTTACTTAAGCATGAAGATTTTTAATTTGCTTTGAAGAATCTATCTTTAGTGTTGGAGTCTCTAAAAGAATCCTTGCCAAGTGTAGAAGCGACATAGAATAAGTTAATATCTTGTACAAGGTCAATCGTAGATTGTGCTATTTATTCTGCACTAGATTTTGAAATCCCCGCCTATTTAAGACACTAACTTCAATCTGCACTTATTTCTGCCTGCAGATGGCAGTAGTAGTGTAGCTTTGAAAGTGATTAAATGATGTGCTCATGCATTTTACAGCAGAAACAGCAAGTTAGTGGAGAGAAGCTCAGAGGATACATGCACCAGAATCAAAGTTGACCTCAGTCATCAGAAAAAAACCAAAAACAATACTAGAGCTCCTACTTGAATAAACTGCTGCAATTGTAATTAGTCATTTTTGTCATTTAATTATGTTGTTCACGGTAATCTAATAAATTTATGTTAAGTTAAACATACTGAATAAATTAACATGGCTAATTTATTCATATTGGATCAACTATTCTCTTTTGTGAGTGTTATGTGCTATGCATAAGATATACAGTAATATCAGTGGTCTTCCAATCTTCTAAGAATATGAGATTTGGGTTGCTGATGTTCATTGTAATGCGCAGTCAGTTTGACGGTTTTTCATTAACCAATAAATAATCAAAGTTGTTGCTGAAGAATATGTCTCACAATTTAATCTTATGTTTTAATAGTTATTATTTAAGACTAAAGTTTTCTAATAATCTTCTGCCATAATGTTGCATAATTCTGAGTTGTCTTTGATCGTCTTCATTCCTAAAACAAATATGCCAACTGTTGAAACGCTGCATCAGAGACATAAAAATTGCAGTATTGTAATAGATTTGACAAGGTGACATACTTAGGATGAAGTAGAGAAAAAATATGGAGTGCATTAAAAGTTTTTTTTTTTTTAAATATAGATTTCAAAAAGACCCATTACTCTTTCTTGATGAAGAAAGCATTATTTAAAGTACAAAAAGTGCTAAACCTCTTCAGAGAGAACATCAAATAAAAAGATATTTTTATGTAAGACCAGAAAATGAAAGATTAATGACATCTCAGGCGGCTTTTATATGGAGTACACTCTTACCCAAGAAGCACATTGACACAGTGTCAGACCTTACCCAGAAGTTTTACGAAGTTAAAGATGGTTTATTTCAATACTTTTTATTGTATATAAATTTGCTTAACTATTGGCTTGTTTCTTTAATGACAAAATTAGGAAAGTTGCATTTAACAGGAAGAAGCTGCTCCGGTTAATAATCTTAGTTGAATTTATGTTCTTTTTTTGACTTGTACTCAACCAATTGGTACAATCATCCCTTTGTGAGAAAAACTGAAATACATTTGACAAAACATTTTCATCTCAAAAGCGTGCAACTCTTTAAACTGCTTCTGGTTGTTTTGAACTCAAATCCCATTAACCTGCTCTTTTCTCTGACCTCGCCATCCGGGGCTATTAATGGTGAGAACAGATGCATCTGAAATGACCCACCATGGGTTTTCTTAGTACTAGCTGGTTCCACATATTAAGTGTCACGCCTATATCGACTCTGAAAGTGCGAAACTGGCTAGCCCTTAGCTAGGTTGACTGTTGCACTCCTTACACAGCCTCTCCTGATGGGTCAGAGGAACAACAGTGACAGGCTTATTTAGTCCCATTGCTGCCTCGGGCCTTTCAGAAAACACAAAGAGACAACTAGAAGGAAACCCAACTTGAAGTGTTTGCGAAAGCGTCTTGAAAGTTGTTTCAAGTTTCATATTTTATGATGATATTAGAAAATTCTGATACTCCCAGTCCTTTCTCACACCATAAAGTTACTATTCCTGTTTGTGCTACCCTGAGAATCAAAGATTTGAAATGGCACACTTGCATTGAGACAGTCAAATACAAAATGAAGTGGAAAAAGTGTTGCTGTGCAATAAAAGGTCCATATTCATTCAAATGACTTATTTTCCTTACTCATAGAGCATTATTAAGAATACGAAGCTGCTGAAGATCTTTAGTTACAAAAATCAAATAAGGCATTCATATCTGAATAAACAGAATGAAATACCAATGACGTCTCAGGTAGCTTTTCAGCAAATCTATCAGCTCAAACAGAAGACAGAGATTTAGCATGAGAAGCTTAAAAGTGGTTAATCTCAAGGCTTTTGTGTATTTTGATGGCATTTGTGAAAAATGATTCAATGAAAAATGCATGGTTTCCAAACCTAATAACAAATAGATCTGTAAAAAAAAAAAATCAGGTTAGCAAGAGTCCTTCTGTTGTAGAAATATTAGCTGCTAGCATTAAACCTTTAGTTGTCCTTACAACGGAATACTGTAGTTTTATATTTTACAATTTTAAATAATTTATAGCCAAGAAGAATGGGATTTGTGGTATTACTTGGGACCTAAGCAATATTATTATCCATACCAAACAAATCATTTTTCAACTGTCTCTTTGCCACCATATCGGCTGGTTGCTACGGTTTCTGAAGTAATTGCAGTAGGTCAGTACAGTAGGGCGAAGCGGATGAGGACTAAGATTTAAAGCCTCAGCTTGAAATCTGTTCTCATTATGATTAATTACAAAGTTAAAGGTTAGATCTAACAATTATTAAAAGGTTAAATGACTAATAAAAAAAATTATCTTGGGGAGGAATTTCTTTGACCTTTAACAGATGTTTTGGAGGATAAAATGCCCACTGAACAAATTTTTTTTTTTTTTGCTTTAAAACTTAAGTTACATTACTTCATCCACCATAGAGAAAAATCATGTTAACATCCACTGATACTTCTACACACAGCCTGTCTGAATTTGTAAACACAATCTGAATTGAGGTTATTGCTCCTGGCTGCACTTATCGCACTCCGCAGCACCACCAATAACCTAACTATTTCACACTTGATCTGTTGTGATTTAATGTGACACAAGTAATATTTGTGTACCTCACTGTAATAAATAAGCACGTTATGGGAAAAATAAATATTTTTTGTAAATAATGGGATAAATATTAATCTAGTTCTTCACTGAGTAACTGTCAATATCCACACCAGTTAATAAAGAAAAACTTTGTCCAAAAAAAAACTTGGATACTTGGATTTTTTGTTTTTAAGGACTCTCACTTACCCGTGTCATGGTAAATAAACACACAATGTGCAAAAATAATTTAAATACCTGATAAATTAAATTTTCAAGGCTTATGTGAACTATACGAGACTTGAAAAAGATTAAAACTATTTAAAATTTAGTTTTAGTAAAGATTTTAAATTGACATTTAGCAAATTAAATTATCAGGTCAGCAATCTGCTTCCACAAACTGTGTTTAATCTCTGTGATAATCAGCTGTGGTAGTGGTCAATAGGTGGGAGCCTCATTACTGCAGTGAGTTTCGATATTTATCACATCACCAGAATGTAGATTTCACAGCAGACCCACTGTACTTCCTCAAATCTGCTCCATAACAAGACAGCCAATATCTTCCTGATCTCAATTAAAAACTGGAAAAATTTTGCAATATAGCACAAGACATAAAAAAAGAAACAAAGTAAGCCAAAAGAGGACTTGTCCAGGAGCAAGGGAGGCCACAGTTAGTATGAGGTCAGCCATTCTTAAACATTAGATCTCTTCAAACTTCTTTAGTTTGTTTTGCCATTGGTATGATAAAGTTTTGCATTATAATATTATTGCCTTTTTTATTAAATACAAAATATAAAGCAAGGCTATCCTCAGATCATGAAAGAGCAGTTCTCTTGGTAGATCTACACCTTCATCAGCTACAAAGCCCCATAAGTCTGTGCAATGCCCCAGGTTTTTTTTGTTGTTGTTGTTTTCAATTTAAAAGAGTTTACACCAAGCTGTTTTTGAGGAGGACCCAGGAGGGATCAACAAAAACCCCGGTTCACCTGAGCCACAGATGCTTAATGCAGCATCAGGACCTGACTGGGGTGACTTTAGGACAGCCACTTTCATCTGACCATCCGAGTGCTTCGAGCTTATCAACTGCTTATCGGATAAGGTGACCACGACAATTCCTCCTAGAATATCTTCATGTAGATTGTTTCCCAAGCCAACACAACGTTGAATTGTGTTGGGTTTTGTTAAACATAAACAAAACTACAATACTAACTACATGTTTGTAAAGTTGGACCTAATTATAAAAAGTAAAATTGAATCAAGCCAGTGTACAGTATGTGGAAGTCTGACTTGTTAGATTATAGACTCCCGATATTTGAATTTTGACCCAGCAACACATTTTCAATTCCTGTGCATTTTGGTATAAAGTTCCAGCATGGCAAAACTTTGTAAATTTTAAGCTTTAAAATGTACTTTATTATTCTCTTTCCGTTTGGAATTCACTGAATAATCTTCTTTCACTACAAAATGTGAACACAGTGACCAAATATTAACCATATTTAAGCCCAGAGTCAGTGCTGTTGATTCAGAACAAGAGCAGAAGTTCAGTTGGTACACCACAAAAAGCATTATACCTTTTAAAATATGCATGAAGCCATTAACCACAGAACTCATGTGTATTAAGCTCTGCTTCTTTTCTTGAAATAGATAACCCCCTCTTGTTTGACTACAGGAAGAAAGACATTGTTCTCTGAGTCTGACTTGCTCCACTCTGTTTCTCAACTCCATTCGGCGGATTAAAGTGAAAATCTTTTTTAAGCTCGCAGCCTTAGCAATAAAGACAACATATGGGAAGCTGTGCTGTAAAAGACCCGGGAACAAGACCGACATCCAAACTTAGCGGGGTTTCAAACAAAAATGTTCTTCCTTGCGTTAACACATCCGAAGATGAATACTGATTTGACCTGATCATTTAAGCGCAAAGATTAAGATACTGAAGCTTCCCCTTGGTCTTCTGAAGTTGTGTAGACATGACTATGAATTGCAATTGTCTTGAGCCCATTCTGCTATGCCACAAAACTGAACTGAATTGAACTTCCTTTGACTGTCATCCAACCTTCCTTTCACAGTGGAAAGGGTCAGGAGTTCTGCCATTTTCCATCATACTGGGGTTCTCAAATATCACAGAGTACCCAGAAGCAAACAGATCGCTTCCTCAACATCTGCTAGAACAGCAGGGTTTTGCCTCCTGTGAGCTGGCAGGGTCTTGCACAAGTGACTCAAAGTGGATTTAAACCAGTAGGACGATTATTGCTGCAGCCTGACAGGGCTTGGACTTGCCAGTTCTGGTACAGGGCACAAGGCTGTTGGTTATTATCAGTCAAACACTTCAAATGCGATTCTACTTTAGGCCACCTTACAAGGTGCCATATCAGGCCTCAGACAGGCAGGCAGCAAAAGGCCAATTTGGAACAGAGCATGGGGAGATAAATGGAACAAGCCCCGAGCTACTTTTGAAATGTTAACATATTTCTTTTTGCTCTTGCTTGAGTGAATGCATTTCTGGGGGAAACCACAATGTTCACCCTGCACACACACCAAAATGTACTATATATCAATCACACACATTGGCCCATGGAGTTGGTCATTCTGTGACTAATAGGTCAGATGTGACCACTCTTTGTACATTCCCTTCAGTCATGCATATCTGTGCGTATAAGAACAAATAAGGTACACAGACACCTTGGTTCCAGTCCACCTCTTTCATTTCCTGCTGTATTGCTGAGGAAGGGAGCAATTGTTTTGCTACATAGCCCACCTCCTCCCTCCCTTACTCACTACACCTTGGAGACCTTTTACAAGGGAAGAAAATTGTAGAAGTGAGGACGGTGGCTGTCTTTTAAAGCATACAGGGCTTTTGACTGTATGACATGCTGTGAGGGATGGGTTTACAACACAATCCTAATTATTCTGTTGCAATAAAGTTATAGTAAACAAAGTGTTGAAGGAGCTTTCTTACCCCTTAGTGTTTTTCACATTTTGCTAAATTATAAAGACAAGACCCAAAGCCAATTTTGGGAAATAGTGGATACAGGGCAATCAACAAAAAGCGTATTCTAGAGATGTGGTCTTTATGGGAGAGTGACGAGAAGAAAGTTATTGTTAAAAGTTAAATCTTAGTTTCCATTGCCACAAGCCATGGAGGGGTCACAGCAAATATGTGGAATAATGTGTAAGATAAGATCAAAGTAGAGTTTTTTTTTTGCCTTACATGCAAAAGACAATGTATGGCAAAAAAAACTGAGACAGTACATCACCTTGCGCATACCATTCCCACTTTGTTGGAAGATAGATGAAGGTGAAGACAGGAAACTCTTGGAAGAAATCCCATTAGACTTTGTACGACTGAGCCTTGAATGGAGGTTCACTTTTCAGAAAGATGAAAACTCTAAACGATACTTATATTAGGCATAAATTTAATTGAAAACTGGTGGCAAGACTTGAAAACCCCCTTTATATCAATGTGAAATCTGACTGACCTTCAAGTGTTTTGCAAAGGCAAATTAGAAAGAAATTCAATCTTTGGTTTTCAGATTTGAACCAAGAATGCACTCAGCTCTAGCATGACATCATTTATGTCTCGAGTAGTGGAGTCAGAGTGAAGTTTTAAAAATATTACATAGGCAGTCCAAGGTTGTCGTTTATTGTGGTATTGTTCTCTTCAAGTTGGTAAACCTGGACACTTAAAACCAATAAAAAAAATTAAAAGTATAGCTTTTAATAAATTCAGTGTTGACAGATAAATAGCATTTAGCTAAAACTACAACTTTGCATACTTGCTGCCATTTTTCTCCAGTGAATATTGTTTTAACAAACCCTATTTTGAAGTGATATGTAGTCACACTCCAATTAATCAGAAAGAAAGCTTAAATAAGTGGGTCAAACTCTGACCGGCAATGTGAAATGGAATGAGCTATTCTCCAATCATTTCAAGCAACCCATTTTCCCCTTGATTAGTTTCAGATGTAGTTTCTGCCTCAATTTTGTTAAGTCCCTCACCGCACATGGAGTGATAAGCAGCTTTGGTTGGGGCCAATTGTGGCATGAGTATGCAGGACTTGTTGTTTATAATGTGAATACGACTCCTGTTATTATTGATTCTGTCCAAGAGATGAGCCCTCTGGGTTTTTCTGATGTTTATGCAAGAGAATGGTGATGCTTGCTAAGTGGGGTAGAGACAAAAAATCAATAGGCGAGGTGAAGGGAGGGGAATGCCAGGCTTCTCTTAGTTCAGGACATGTTTTCAAATTCCTGTTTTTCTCCTCTTTAGAACCACTTCTGGAGCCTGGAGGTGACGGCGATCTTCCTAATTTCTACTGAATTACTGCTGAGTTAGAGGTCTGTATCGGTTGAGGACTAGGAGCAGAAATCTACTTGATAAGTATTTATATAAGGCAGCACTTTTCATTTGGAGGTTATTGTTTTTACTCATTGATAGATGCAAAAGGACACTGTATATGTTAAAGTGAGGTGAAAAAGAATTTCCCCAGTACAGATTTCTTCTTGTTTTCCCATTTTGGGATGGTAATATGTATTTCAATCCTGACTATTTTGTTTTTTGTTGCTGCATCAAAATATCCTTGTCACTCTTTGTGAGTGTTAGCATCCTGACCATGAAAGTTGGAAATCAAAGGCAGTTAAAGCCTAGCCAACATGGATAGGACCAACACGCATGACATGCGACCGAGAATATTTTGTCAAATATTATTGTCCTTTGCAGTTGCAAATTAGCAGATGTTAATAATGCAGTGATGAATGAGATTTGATATACTGTGCAGGTCTACTGGAAGAAATTACAAAGCCATCAAGGCATTGAAACTCTGGTAAACCACGTATAGAACTACTGTCCACAAATTGAGAAAACGTGTAACAACAGCGGAGCGGATGGCCCACCAAAAGTATTCCCAGAGCGTATAGCGTTTTATTCAAGGTAGTTTGACTTAAATATTGTGCCTAATCAGTAAGGATGATACAAAGTTTTCAATTCAACTGCTTATAGTAGAAAAAAAAGAGAATATTAATGGGGAAAAATGTGCTAATTAATCATTTTTAAAAAGTGGTTAAACGGTAACTATCTGCCTCAGTAAAGCAAAAATATAATGTCAGTGCAATTTGCAGAAACTGGGCTGAATCACATAAATCCTTGTCAAATAATCCTAGAGTGGGTATAGAAGGCTGGCTCATCACCACCGGAAAGTGTATAATGCCTCTGGGTGCTCAATATAATTTTATATTCATTACTTCACTGACGTATTGTGCTGATTCACTACTTGTTCCTAAATATTTCATACATTGCTGACACTTTGTGATGACAAGTTTTGATTGCCAACATTATTAATCTGTAGAGGTGGAAGTTTGGAACCAGAAACTTCTCTCAAAAGTTGTGCTCACATTTATTTTAATAGGCCTGAAAATATATCTATTGAGTCTCACATATGGGAAATTAACCCAAAAGATGACCAGAAGCTCAATTTAAAAAGTAATAATGAGAAAATAACCTGTCATTTAGATTGGTTAATCAATGGCTTTGAGAATATAATACCCATTTTCATTGCTTGTGTGATGTCAGCTAATGGACTTTTTTTATTCTGTACATGCCTTTTTCACTATGACAGTGGATCCATAAAAATAACAATCCTTTGAATGGCAGTACCTTGAAACTTGAACTTGGCTGTCATGAGAAACCTATATATAGAATAAAATGGGAAAATAAAACAAGTGCTGAAATTTAAACTACTACAGAAACATCAATATTTTAGAAAGCTGAGCAAAAAGTGTCATTTTTAGCAGAAAGAAAGAATTGCAACTACAGCACCAAGAGAGGCTAAATGAATAAGTGCACCACACTTTTAACTATTTGAAAAAAAGTGTTGATCACTATACATCATTTCATTCACTTTGTGCTGGTCCATCATATATAATTCCAGTAAAATACATTGAATTGTGTTGCTTATAAAGCGACAAAAATGATTCAAAACCCTTGCTTTGTATCTGCTGTGGCAAAATAAAGAGAAATAAAATGGAAATAAGCCCCCTTTATTCAATATTGATTTACATTTTATATAAAAATTACTTACATTTAATACATTTCTCCAAAATACAAGCAGCCAAACAACATACAAATCAAATACAAAATTATAAAATTTCTTATATCTATCATGTTCATCTTCAGCAGAAACGTGTTTTATAATAACTCCTAACAGCCTGTGTGACTGGTAAATCACTTCCTCGCCTATATCATTCCATTTGTTGAAATATGAGACCTAGAAAAATATGGTATTAATTATCTGTCCTCTTAGTGAACAATACAGGAATCTGACAGCGAACATTCAACATGGGCCTTGTGTGAAGTATTTCCATTGAGTGAGCGGAGTTTGGAATAGGTGTTGGTGGAGAAGACGGAAGGACTGTGGAATTACATTGTTGGTGAGGAAAGACTGACTGGGTTACGGTCTTTCATGAGGAGATCCAGCTGGGTCAGAGCAGAAAAAAGACAACAGCTAAAAAAATACAAAGCTTCAGCTCACTTATGAAGCTTTCTGGTCCTTCCAGCACACATAGGAAACAAATCACATGAAACACTTTGCAACTATACATACATTTGCTTAGAAAATATGTAGCCAAATCGTCTGGTTTTGCCCTTCAAAAAACAAACCTCGTGTCGATACCCCTTTTGAACTAGCGTCAGCTATTGGTACAAATTGTAGCACTGAATTTGAACATTTGAACTGTGCACAAGAGTGGCTTATGGTGTTAAGTTTTTTTTTGCAAATCAGAAGGTTTACTTCGGTACAGTATACAGTATAGTGCTGTATAGCTTTAAAATAAAAATGAGTAAGCAAACTGCATATGTAAAATCAAACTCCTGAACACACCAACAAGGATATTATGCTGATGCTAAACGAGAAAAACTCAAGAGCCTCATAGGAAATAGAAAAATCTTGTTTCCTCCTTTATATTATATATTGTACACTGTGGTAAAAAAAAGAAGTACAAAGTGTAAAGTTAGGCTATGCGGCGGTTTCACGAATTGTCCCCTCTAGTTTCTTTGGGAGTAGCTCTCTCCTTTCATCAATACTGATGACTGGCTTCCGACAGTTTTGTCCGTCGATATAGATCTTTGCATACACGGGGTTGGAGTAATTCATAGGCTGCATTGGGAAAACAAAAGGAGTCAGTAAGGATATTTCCAAAAATCAAGTTCCAACAGTGATAATCCTGAAGTAGCAACAATTAATAGTTTTTGATATTTGTTAATCAGTTGGAAATAGCCAAGGAGGCAACACTTCACATTAAATCTGGTAAAGTTTGAGAATGTAAGTAGTTTCCTATTTACAATACAAATAAGTCTTAAACATAACACTAAACACATTCATCTGGAGTCATGTTTGGTCGCCCCTTTCAATTTCCACTCTCGTTTTATGTCATTTCAGTTTTTAGCATTTCCAGTCTTTATTTGGGTCCCATCTGTGTTACAAATTTAGCCCCTGCTTGGTACAGAGAGAATTACAAAATGAATGTTTATCAAAGTTTGTTTGCTAAAAGCAACTGGCCACTGCACCTTGAACAAACTGATAAGAATGCATCTGAAATCTCATTTTCATGTATTTTTTTTTTAAAATAAAGCATAACATTTTGGCAGAAATCAGTAGGACAGTTAGTGGAAGTTTGATTCATGCATATTTAAGGAACGTTTAGGTTTTGAGAAATAAACATGCCAAGAACTCAGTGAGAAGAAAGAAAATCCTTGCACATATAGTTGCTTTCTGGCTTAGAAAGCATGCAGAAAATACACAGATTACATATCCATTAAAAAAGATGGGAGCCTGTGGGCGTTCTATAGTCAACTTCAAGATAATGATGAGCTGAATCTTTGATTTTGCAGAAAGAAACTAGGAGTTTGTATACTTACATCACTGCACTCTATATAACATGTGCTTGCAATGATTCCTTTTTGATATGAATATGTTACACATGCACCATGTGCAGCATATTATCTGACTGAAAATGATTAGATAATCAAAAGTCCCCTGGGTGTTTGGATTTTTTTTTCCCAGAGAGCAAATATAAAAGTTGCCTTTTTATACAGGGTATGCAAGTGTCTGGTTGAAACTGCATATACACTAGTTTGTTTATCATTTTTAGAATAAAAAAATAGTTAAATTCACCTGTCCAGGAATAACCTCCTTGGGCACAGAATTCATGCCCACGGCGTGAGGGTCACTGGATTTTACACACCACCCCTGCAACAAAACAGGTACCATCTCCTTTCATCGCTGCATCTACATACAGTAAGGCTACAATCTCATTGTTTTGGTGTCATAATGTTCAAAGATCATAATTGGTCCTTTGGATTTAAAACAAATTGAAAAACATCTGAGCAAACAGAAAAACTTCAAGATGCGAGTTCAAGTCAGCAAATCTCAGTTAATAACAAAGCATGACAGTCCTCACAGTAGCAAATGTCAAAGCTGGCAGCACAAGAAGCAATAGCATTAGGCTTGAGGCTTTAGCAGATGAGCTGTAAACCAGCATACGTGAGGGTGTAAGGATTTATTTGATGTACTGAGTGTGGGAGTGAGGTTGAGCATTATGGACAGAATAAATCACCAACAAAATGAAAAGTCCTCTTGGCATCTTTAAACAAGTGTTAAAAAATATACCAAACCTCAATAACAGTATATTATATATTCCTTCAATAAAATAAGAGAGAGAGAGAAAGCAGTAAACACGTCAACATGCATCGTAGGTCAAGAAACTTTGCTTAAAATGGCAAATAAATTTTCTAGATGTTCTTTTTCGTTTTTAAGCAGTGCAGAATTTATCAAGAATCTGATAGACGACTAAGAAACACATATGGGGAAACATACTGCAAATATTAAAAAACAGATTGCTAATAATAACTTTACATCCCATAATGTATTAATATGCTGCTCAATCAAATTAAATACTCATTTATGCAACCAGACGGACTCTGTTTGCAAGTGAGCTTCTGGGAGATTCGCAGCGGCATCTATATAAACCCAATTAATCGGCTTCTAAGAATTTTTGTTGAAAGGCGTTTGACAAAAAGATCTAATTTAATTATGCAATCAAATTATTATTAGCAAATTAGTACTCTCAAACATTTTCTTGTTACTGTAATAAAGGACTCCAAATATAACAGAACATGATCTTCTGAGATTGCTGAGCTTTACAACAATCATGTTAAAACCAAAAAAAATACTATGTGTTTAACATGCAAGAAAAAAAAGAAATTGCCTTTAATTGTTAGTCTCATCATTTTATAAACATTTTTCACAAAGGCAGTTCTGAAAAGTGTAGTGTCTATTTGTATTTATTCTTTTATGTTAAAACTCTTAAACAAAATCCGGTGAAACTAACAACCTTCACCACTAGTAGTCGAGTACGTCATCTTTAAAAGTCATTTTAGGTTCCTCCTGCAATTTCACCCGCGTAGTTAAATGTCCCTACCTTTTTGTGAGTTATGTATATAATAGAAAGAATTAGCCTAAGCACTGAACCCTGTGGTACTCCACAATTAATCCTGGACTGAGAAGATTTATCATTTACACGAGGAAACTGGAATCTCTGCTAAGGATAGATAACTTGTATCTAAAATGGGAATGGTAATCAAAAGAAGCACTTCTTCAAATAATTTTGTGGGGACAGCATCCAACATGAACTTTCAAGATTTTGGGCACAAATGAATAAAATCAGTCCAAACACAGATTAAGTTGTACAGTTGCCTCCAATGAGGATGCCATTGTCGCGCTCAGGAGGATGTCACTAGGTTTTATTTTTAATAGAATCAATTTTATCTACAAAGAATCGCATAAAGTCATTACTGCTGAGAGTTGGGGGACTCTGTGTAAGATTGGCAACTGCACTTAAAAGAAACCTCGGATTATTCCAATTCTCGTCTCGTTTCTAGAAACTATTTACTCAGGCAGGATGAATACAAATACACAACATATTTTAAGGTTTTATTTGTAAAAAATGTTGAAAATTCTAAATTACTTACTACTGTTTGGACCATTATATAAAATACCAGTGAAGTTCATTGAAGTGCATGGTTATTATGTAGTAACATCCGAAAAAGTTCAAAAAGAGAGAATCCTTGCACAAAAAACATATAGGACCATTATATGTTCTAAAAACACGTATTAAAAAAAAATTATAAAAAAGTATTTAATCAAGCCCACCTTGTGAGGGTCCAGGGTGAAGTTGGGTCGCAGCAGACTGCCTGCATCAGCATGGTTGTCATGGTCCACCTCATACATGTTGTATGACGGGTTACCAATCTCCACGTTTATCCCTCCGTTTGTCATGGGCTGCCTCTGCACACGTTTTCCCCTGAGGAGTGTGTGTTTGTGTGTGTCAGAAAGAGAGAGAGAGAGAGTCATTAACATGAAGCACAACATCCAGGTCAGCTCACCTCCCAGTGCTTCACATGTCCACACAAGACATCACTGGACAACACTTGTAGAATATTAACGTGGCTGGGTAGTTACATTCAAAATAGCCAAACAAAGTTTTCAGTAAGAAAGTTGAGACTTTCATTCATCTTCAAAGCTGCACATTGTTTGATAGTGTCATCACCTGCTGCTTAGAAACCACCCTTTCAATTTTTATCGTTTTATTTCTTTTATCTGCATACCTTTGCCTTCGTCTGCAGATATAAACACCTGCCACCACCATTACAATCAGGATAACCAGCAAAACCAGAGGTACAATGATGGCAATACTTCCTGGAGAAGAAACAGATGAGAGATGGAGGGAAGTGTTAGAAATAAAAATGACTTGAGATGAATTCAGAGAGTGACCACAAAAGGTCAACTTTGATTTTGTTCTTTTTCATTTTCAGCAGACATTGCTTTGTTCTATTTACCAAGCATCTGTCCAGATAACATACACAGTAGATAAACAATATAAAACTGGTGCTAAACTGGGTATTAAAAGTTCATAAAACATCCAACAAGTACAATTACAAAATGTTACTCAAGTTTACTTCATCAATTAGAAGATAAACCAATGAAATTCAGACCTGTTTAACTGAACAAAGTAAATATGCTCAATGAAGGCTTTTTGAATCCAAACAATGGTAACTGGTGACTGTTGGCTGTTGTTCCTTTATTCTTCAAGCTAGAATGTCATTCAGGCTGGCTGTGATATGACGGGAGCTTAAAAGCTTAGTTTTCAGAAACATAAAGACAAAGTCACCATAGTAACACACATTTTCACAAAACAACGCTTTCAGGGACACGTTTTCAGCTTTTGATTTCATATATTATGTAGTGTTTTCTTAATCTCAAAGAAAAGTCCACCTCTCTGACCTGAAGTTAGCTGATATTTAATTAAGTTATTGTAGTTAGGAAATATACTGAATATAATTAGAAATTTGAATCTGCTCTCCAACCAGGTACTAAGTAGCTCACAGTCAGACAAACAGAAAAATGTGTCAACCGTTTCTTATATTAGGATATAAATGGCCAAGTAGATGTTATTTTATATATATTTATCAATAAGTAAATGTAAAATGTCACTAATTTATTGTTTTTTATTCTATAATTTTACGTAAAAACATACTTAATATATGTCTTGTTTGATTTTCACACTAAAGTCTTTGGTTCTTTACTGTAAGACATTGTCTTCAATATCTGCCATTTGCTGTTGCAAGTTTCTTCTTATCTCTTTTTATTCATTATCTATCTTTATAACTGATATTCATAGTATCAACAATATTGTATTATTTAAACTTACTTTATAGACTGAATTTTTTTACTAATGACAACTACTGCGTTTTGATTTTTTCTGATTTTGTGATGCTAATATAGAGAGTTATGCCTGCAATGTTTGAACATACTGTGTTCATTAGTACAATATTAATAAATATTCTATTTATTTTTACTGGAGTATTACTCTCCTGTCTTATTCATGGCTAGAATAAAGACACATTTCCAATAAATAATCTCTGACATGAGTTTTAGGTTCGGTTAAAGCAGCAAACATAGAGATTATCCACCCATGCTGAACTTGCTTCACAACCTACAGCTCCAGTCAGATGTGTACAGAAACTCATCATGAGCATGAATGTCGTATTAGTAATAATATTCTATTGACTTATTTAAATCAAACAGCTGTAAACTGCAATGATAAAAAAAAAACAACAAATAAGTGAAGTTTGAATTTTTTGTCTCTCATAACATTGCATATTAGGTAAAATATTTGCATACACCACAACTAATACTTAGTTTGAAGTCCCCTAGGATGTCTCACAGAACTAGACTTTTTTCTGCAACCGTCAGCCAGCTTTTGGCATAATTCTGGTTGGATATTGGTTTCTTTCCTCATCAAAAATTATAAAGATAATTTAAATGTTTGGTCTCTTGGCACACTCTTAAGAATAGGCAAGAAATTTTCACTCAGATTGAGGTTAGGGGGGTATCCAGAAGCTGTTGTAATTAACCATTCTAAAACCCATTTTGACACATCGGGGACTATGATCCCAAAAGAAATACGTTGGTCAAATAGCCAGCAGAATTATGCCTGAGGTTTGGCAACAAAAAATGTGGATATTTAATCAAACAGTGTCTAATAAAAATCAAATTCATATTTTTTTGTTGTTTAATCATCCCACCCTGGAAAAAGTACCATTTAAATAAACCAATTAATACCGTAACTTATTATGACCTTCATGTCCAACAGGACTGCATGATGAAGTCTCAGAGTTTTAAATGTAAAAAATGAAATTTAGTATGCATATTTCAACTGGGGTTCTTATCCTTATTTTTGTTATCATTAACAGTTGATTCCTCCACTTCTTACCTCCACTTGTGTTGTCTGATCTGCTGCTTTTAGGGGCAGGCCTTTCACACTGTGTCCCAGCCCAATTGGCGGAACATCTGAAGGAAGTTAAAGCAGAATGTGAATAAAACATCTTCAGCTTTTCTTTTTAGTCGACAAAGTGCTCAGGAAACACTTTAGCAAATTCACTACAGTATGATGTGACAGTGGTTCACATGTGCGACACATTATGATTCAGTCTTGCAGTGAGGTGCTTTGATCCAACAAAAACAACACACCGCCCGGAGAGAGAATAAGAACTATGTACATCCATATAGTGTCCACAAACAGTGTGC
Organism: Girardinus metallicus; assembly: GCA_903067095.1. NCBI lineage: Eukaryota > Metazoa > Chordata > Actinopteri > Cyprinodontiformes > Poeciliidae > Girardinus > Girardinus metallicus. The sequence goes on along the minus strand of CAEGAE010066550.1, from coordinate 123,448 downwards.
GTTAATTTACTATTATTATTCAGATAATAAAAAGATATACATAAAAAAATGACAGCAGGACAACAAATCTCATCTCATTTGTGTTCCAATGGAATCCAATGGGTGTGATGTATGACCCTTGTTAGAAAAGGTGATGTTTAATTTCACAGTAGTCGCAGATGGGCCCGTAAAGCATGAGTGATCAGGTGGGCGCGGCAGGGTGATGAAATTATTCTAAATTACATGCAGTATCAGACTCAGAACATCAGGCTATCAAAAATAAGAATGCAGCCCCATAGATGCGGGAAATGAATCCCGCCTTTGTAGGACGAAATGTCAGTGCGACATGAATTTTAATAGGAGGTTGGAGGCAAGGTGGAGTTTGATCTCCTTTCCAAAGTATATGCCAAGAAAACAAACTTCCTAAAAAAAAATCTAAGCTACTTTAAAAAAAATTACATCAATTACTCGGTTTGGGATGGGAAATTATGTATGATTCTGGCCATTACCTGACATGTTTAGCTGTTAATCATGAACAGGATGTAAATACACACACTGATGCTCACATTACACATATACGGTACCATGTTTTATTTCCCCTGGGGTTCAACTTGTGCACAGTGAGGACTGCATGAGATGAGCAAATGGGTGGCAGTAAAGGGGCCAACAAAGATGCTGAGTCATGCAGCAACTGACAATGTAATAAGTGCTGTATTAGTTAATAATTGTTCAAGTTGTAACAAATATCATTAGTGCCCAGAGTACAGTACAATCGATTACTCTTTGTCTACCGGTGGCTCAATATAATCATAAGATCCTACTGAAAGAGTGGGTCTGGAGTATAAACAGGGCTGCAGTGAAGGTTAGAATAACATACATTTAATTTATACATTTTCCTGGTCAAATCTGAAAGAATATTTCCAGATCTTATTCCACGTCCAGTTGTCTCAATGTTCCTTCTTTCCTTCCATCCTTGTTCCTTCTTTGACCCACCCATCCATCCATCCATCCGTCAGAAATTGCTGATTTACTTCTGTATACATTAAAAATGGTTGAAAACATTCTGAGGAAGTTTTAGTCTGGAAATATATTTTTATCTGGACATTTTAAATATGTAGGAATCCTGTAACTATTTGCTTTATAATATCAGCAACCACAACCATAAAATGCACTGTAGCATCTTGTATTAAGACTTCAACAATTTATGTGCTAAAACAAAGTTTTGGTGTTAGAATCCTGCAATAATAGAAGAGCAGCTAATGAAGAAAAACACTCAGCATCATATGGTAACAGTATTCAATATTGTGCAAATAAATGCCACTTTGCTTCCAAAGATCACATTTAACTGTGTTCTTCTTTAGGAGGATTTTTCTATGTCTTTAATATTTATTTCTTTGTGCAGATTTTTTTCCTCAAACAAATACAGATTTTATTTCATTTTGGTACTTTCATCTACAAATTGTTGTCCTAAGGGATTTTTAAGTGAAAAACAAAATACATAAATAAATACAAATATATATATATATATATATATATTCTCCTAACATGGTATCCAATGTTCCTAAACTTTATTACCAAAAAAAAATATTTGCATTTTATGTATATATCTAGCACTTATTACTTGACAGTTTGCTACAAGAAGGTACCAGATTTACAAACTGCAGAGTCTGAAATGATGCTAAATGGAGTGGAGGAGGGTGAGTGTATACAAAGGAGGTGAGTGGGCTCTGAACAAAGCTGGAGAGGTGAGAGGGACCTACTTGCAGCGAGGTTTGTTAAGAGCTGTTAATGTGCACATCCCCTCATTCTGACAGAAGTAATCGCAGGGGTTGGCCAGCTCATCACAACGTTGGTTCTTGAACCCTGAAGTGCAGCTGCAAAACATTGTGTTGGGAGTGATGAAAGGGCCCAGAGAATGTATGTTGTTGAACACTTGGCTGCTTGACGAATGGAGATTGACTCACTAAATCCTTTAAGCACCTTCAGTTGTCAGACGGAGTAATACAGTGTTGCGTTTTCAGAGAGTAAATTAGGAAGATAAATCATGTGAAAACATAAATCTGCTTCTGAAAAAAAGAAGAGTCTCCTCTAAAAGACACGTTATTTGAAAGTCTGTTTTGCCACTTTCCAGTACCAAGGTTTCCAAAGGTTTAAAATATTACGATTTCCAATCTGCAAAAATTTTAAAAGTCTCCAGCAGTCCGACATCTTTTTATTGTTCGAGCACTGAATCTCTTTTCTCCTAGTTCAGGCAGAACTTGAAGAGAACTAACTCAGCGTACCACACTACCCTTTCATTCTCTGCTGTAAAAGTTATAGAAAGAAAAATGTTTGTTCGTCTAGAATTACAAAACAAAAGCCTTCTATTGCTGACACATGCCTAATGGTTTCAATTATTAGGAAACTAATATAATAATTGTTAGATTTGAAAGGGAGAGATTATCAATGACATGACTTTGCCTTTCTTTCTGGGTAATAATTGTTTTAGACAAAATATAAAGCTCTGTCCTAGACAGGTATTAAAAAAGCTCCTTTCTGAAAAAAGCAAAGTGGTTAATACTATCTTATAGAATTAGAATTACAGCATCTAGAAAAAAATATTATCTGTACTTAGACTGCTATAATATTATGCAAGACAATGTAAAGAAAGTTCAATATAAGCTTAAATTAGTAAAGGTTTTTGTCTAACTAGACAACGTTATTGGCCAATTGAGGCTTTCTTGCACTAAGAAATAGATTATTTTCAAAGTTTCATAACTTGTATTTTTGCAGGGCCGTTTTTTCTTTTTTATGTTTTTAATGCAATGATTATCACCACAATTGAATCAGCGTTACACAGCAGGGTTTTTGCATTTGTGGAGCTTGATGAAACACACATTAACTCAGAGGATTAAGGTCAAACTTTATGATTTCTTGACACCGCCATATCCATCATCTCACATAATTTCAAGTCTTTGGAGCAAATAATAAACCGCATTATCAGGATCTGTTAACCTCATCGAATAAGATGGAGTAATTTGCATAGAAATTGATTCTATCCCCTGGAATTTGGAGAGAGGTGACCGCAAATTTCAATTTAACTACAGTGGACAATGAGCATTTAAAAAAAAGAAAACTAGACAGATGGCTTTTGAAAATGAATTTTCAATTTCCTCCTTGGACAGATTTTTAACACGCAATGAATGCGATTATCGCAGAGGAAGTGTTCATTTTAAACAGCACTGTGAGTAGTCTTGATTCCCTCATGCGTGCCACTTTAGCTTTTGTCTGGTATAAGTTTTTGAGTTTCATGGCATACTGAAGCAAAGATATGGAACTTTTTCTGTTTTTGTTGAAGGAAAAGAACCTTCTAAAGCCAGCTGCTGAAGACAGTCGCCGAGGTCTGACATGAGCTTTAAACGGCAGAGAGGAACAGCATGAGATGTTCAGAATGGCAGGCTTTGAAACAGTTTCAAATCATTTTTATCTGCCTAAACCCTTAAGCCACAGAGAGGTGTCACGCTGCACAGGGTGGTGTACTGGCACTCAGCCCCCTGCTGTTCATTGGCGCCTCAAACAGTGACATCAAATCTTCTCTCAATTTAAAGAGTTTTTTTTCTAATCCAAGAGGAGACACTTATTTTGTTGAGTTCTTGAGGCAAAGAGAAAGATATCCCTTGATAATTTTTCCTTCTGCTCTAAAAGTCACTCTTTCCTTAGCCAGTATTTCAGTAAAACCAAGTCTGCGTAGAAAACATTCAGCTCTCTTCCCTCACACCTCTTTCACCCATTAGGCTGTAACTTACTGACAGAATGGAAGGCTGGTGTCGGGGTCCAGGTGACAGGTACCGCCATTGTAGCAATATCCATCACACAGCTGACAGCTTGGTGCAATTCTACCATTTGTGCAGCTGGAGGGTGGAGAAATAATTGACTCAAGTTACAAGCAAAAAACTATATTTTAACAAGACGGGGGAGGGAAGGAGTTCTGGGTGATTTTTGTCAAACAAATGCATGATTGTTGGAAGAGAAGAGACTTCACCAAATAGCAACATTGCACACATGGTTAGAGGTGTAAAAACTAAATGTTAGCATTTTACACTAATCTTTATGCAGAAGAAAATAAAACAGAAAACAAATAATTTAGCAGCCTGAATAAAAGCATTCACTTACAAAAATGCTTATTAATCATACCAGAAATATTAATCAGAATTAAACAAAAGCTGAAGCATAATACCATGAATTAATAAAACAAAATAAAAAAATATATAAACATGTAAACCACAAGGAGAAACAAATATTTATTGACTTTGGCGTACTATTGGCAAAAAGAGTAATAGGCCTTTCACGAAAAAATACTAGGAGACCAAAGCTGAGTAGAAGGCTCTCGGAGCTCCCTTTAGAGAAAATTACTCATGTAATAAAATATCAATAATACGAATTCTATCAAATTTGGCAACCATTTATTGTGAAACTTAAAGTTATACAGTGAATTCCAAATTTACAGTGAATTCCAACCTCCCTTTCCAATAAATTGGAAAGGGAGGTTGGTGTGAGGTTTTGATTTAATTAATATGCTTATTTTTATGTTTTTTTTGTAAGCTTTAAGTCTGTTGCAACATTTTAGCTTGACATTTTTTATTTTTATTTTGTTATTGTGAAAAAAATGGGGGGGGGAAGGCAAATTGTTCACCTGGCTTCTATTTCACTGACATTATTAGCAGCTAAAATTCTGCAGCAGGGTGTATAGACTTAAATTTTTACTTTTTTTTTATTTAATCAAATCAATTCAGAGAGCTTACAGTCTGTGGAGGCAGCAACTGTGATATGAATTGAAAATATACCCTGTTTGCCCATGAATTAACAGAAAATGTAAACCCCAAAGATTTCAGCAACACAAATAATGGACGGGAGTGTCAAACACTCACTTGCAAACCACATCTAACGTTTCCTCGTTAATAAGGCAGGGGGCCCCATGGCATCGAAGACACTTGTCCGCCTCACACTTGTTCCCTTCATACCTTGCGGGACACACACATTCCACATAGCCGCTGCTGGATAACGTACAGGCCTTTGAGTTCACACAGTAGTGATGGCAGATGTCTGTTTCATATTAAGAAGCACAGAAGGAAAGGTTAGTGTATAAGCTGGTTAGATAAGAATTGTACAGGGCTTTAATGGGACTTAATTATCCACATCAAATGACATCTTAGCCACAGATGGAAACATATCTCCCCTTGGGCAAGCAGCAGTGAGAAAATACTAATGATGTGCAACTGGAATTGTTTTCCCCCATCCCATTATGTCAATGCATTGCTAAAGAAAATCCATCACTGTGGAAATGAAATACCCAAAGGATGTGAGATGGAAGAACTCTAATTCTGTTTATCTGCAAATTGAAGCAAATGTGGTGTTTATGGAAAGATAACTCTTTGGGCAATTGCTTTTGTTTAACACTAAATGTGTGCTAAAAGTATATTTTTTTTCCTGTGAGTTTCATCCCGGGTAGCTGAATACAGATTAATGCTTTGTGTGATTACAAGGGAATGTCAGTTATGTAAACAACAGGTTTCCAGAACAATCCACGACTTGAGATGAAGAACTCACGGAAAAGACAGCGATCCCCGGTGTACTCTGCCATACAGCGGCACACAGGCTGATTTCCCTGAGTGACGTCACATGTTCCCCCATTAAGACAATAATTGTCACAAATCCGCTTCTCACAGAAAGGCCCGGAGAATCCAATAGGACAACGGCATGTAGGCTTCCCTGTAAAAAACACACAGTCAGAGTTGCACAGATCAATGCCAATTGTACACACAGTTATGATTTGGGTTGTTATGGTCCTCGATTTTCCTTTTTCTAAATGGGCTTGCAAAAACAGTGACACTCTTTCACTGTTTCACATTTAGCATAAAAGTCTGTTTTGTGTTTAAATTGGGTTTTTATATGATGGACAAAGTGTTTTTTCTTCCACAAACCAAATTACAATTGGAAAACTTAATTTTCCCATCTGTAATCTGTTTGATTGTGCCTGCTGAAGAAAAGCATTCTGACACCATGATGCTTCCAGTGACCTGTTTCGTGTGATGTGCAGTGTTACTATTTCACTCATAACATTATTCATGCACAAAAAAAAGTACAATTTTGGCCTGATATAGAGCAGTGTTTTTTTTTCACGTGTTGGTTGAGTTCCCTATGCGGTTTGTGGAAAACTGCAAATGGACTTCTTATGGCTTTCTGTTATTAGTGACTTCTTGCCATTTTTTCATAAAAGTCAAATTTCTGCAGTGCATAAATCATAGTTGTCTAGTCAATAAATTCTTCAAACAGAGATTTGGATCTATGAGCCTTCTCTAGTGTTAAACCTCCTCCATGGACAATGACTTTGCAATTTCCATCCAAGAGTTCTTAGCCATTTGACAATCTTCCTTAGGATTTTATGAAGAATCAAACAAATATTCGCAACTCCTCACTGTGTAAGATAAACACACCTCAAAAGTATTCATGTCGGCAAATTCAAAAACTGGACAGTGGAAGTGGGACTAGTTGCAGCAAAATATCTACACCGCTGTCTGAGCACATTTCTGCATATAACGTGCCCACAAACTTCTCATCAATCACACAACAAATTACCCAGAGCTCTGTGCAAAATAGTTTGGGGGTTGAGAAAGGGAGGAGAAAGCCTCTCTGCAAACTAGATAGCACAATATTTAGTCGTGCAATTACGTCAATGAGAGGCAATTTCAATTCTTTGGATGAAGCATGGAAAAGGCTTTACCATGGAACTTTTGCAGAGAAATACCACAGCTGTTTTTTTGGAGCCAATTGTGTTAATACCAATTGTGCCATCTCTAACTAAAATATTTTGCATGGGAGTTAATTTTCATAACATTCAAGTCTGGAGCAAAATTGAAAGCAAAGAAGTCATGTAAAAGTTATTCAAGGAACTGTAATTTGGCCTGTACCGGTTAATATTTATGTGAATCTCGAAGCATCCACTGATTGGCAGCTATGGTACCAAGCGGAGGTATGCTGTTTGATACGTCCTCCAGGCCGATCCAGTTTTTAATTCTGCCAAAAACAGCATGCACATAATTGCTCCAATGACTTCACATTCTGGCCACAGATTTCTTTCTTGTCAGGTATGGCCGGGATATTTCCAACAGGGAGGTAATTCTGAAGGCCTCCTAATCATGTCTCCAGATGATTTTTAGATTCCACATTCAGAGCCTGGATCAATTCAACTACTTTTTGGTAATCCTGAAAAGTTTCACAAATCCGATCTGGGTCATTAATTTATGTATGATTTTATCTAAATGACTGACAGGTATGCCTTATTCAGGTATGAGCCAATTAGTGCAAAGCAATGTGTATCTGAAAATGACTCAACAGAGGAGTAAGAATTTTTTATAATGAGAGCAGGACTTACATTGACATATATAATAAAGGTGCCAGTGATGCAGTTTAATATGTTATGTCAGAGTAAAAAGTCAGCATTTTAAAATGTCCAATCTTGGTCATTATGGTGAATCTAAATTAACTGCAAAGATCTGAATGTCCCTGGTTGGCTGAAAACAGAAATAATTTAATATGTTGAGTAATTATTAAATGGAGTCCACATTTGTAGTTTAGTCTTGGGGAAAAATAGCATTTATCTGTGAAAGAATCAGAGGTTTGATAAAGAACATTTGTGAAGATTAGTAGGTATCATAAAGACTAAGGAACATACCAGGTATGTCAGGGATTACGCTGTGGAGAAGATTTAAACAGAGAGGACATTTAGTCTTACATTACAAATCTGGACTTTATGGAAGAGTCACAGAAAGAAGCTATGAGAAGTTCTGTTTAAATTAGACTAGAGTATGAGAGCTCAAAACAAATGAGACAAAAAAAAGCCCTTTGTCTTCCAAGAAAAACCCCATTCTTGGAGAAAAACTAACACATCAGATCATCTCCATGGTGATACATGTTTGTGGTAGCAACATGCTGTTGAGAAGATTTTCCTCAGAGTGGTAAGAAGAATGGAATTAAATACAGGACAATCTTTGACGAAAAGATGTTAGAAGCTGCTAGAGACTAGAGTGAGGTTTATTTTCCAGCAGGACAATGACTGCAAACGTACAGCCAGAACTGCAAGAGAATAGTTTAGATTTAAATTTAAGAAAGTAGTATCGCTTCTCTCATTGCTGAGTTCCCTAAGATATCCACTGTGAGTAACTTCAATGAATAAATAAAACATGTTTGCTTTAATTAAAATTGCACGAGACACAAACACACCAACAGTTTATGCTAAAGTGAGTTAAAGTTTGCACACTGGCTTTGTTGTTCTAATGTTGTTTTCTACCTACTGAGCATTTTGTGCCATTTGTAAAATAAAAAGATAGAGCAAACACTATGCATTGTTATTAGAAATACCTTACATTGTTCTAACATACTTACATTACCTGCTCTAATAATTAGTTTTAAAAGTTGATTGAACAAAAATATACATGGAAAAGTGTTTCTTCTACTTGAATTTGTTATTTTGTTAGGATGTTATTTATTTGAATATTTTCCATTTTAAAACATCACATAACTGTGTTTTTGTCTGCCTCATATCATACATTTTTTTATGAGGTTTCTATTTACTTTTACTTGAGCAGAATATATGTCGAAGTAGTGCTACTTTTACTTGAGTCAAATTTTGGGGTGTTCTATCTCCATCTTGATATTAGAATAATTTTTCTATTCAAAATGTTGTCCAAGAAGTAAAGAAGTGGCTACAATACAAATGGCTCTGCCTCTTGAACATTTCAAAAGCCATTATTCTAGCTAAATAAATGTGGATTGTGAAATTACAAACTGGTGTAGCATGACATAAATGGAGGCTTGAATCCATAACAACGTGGTAGTCCACAATGCGAGAAGTTGTCAAGTACTACCTGCCGATGATTGACCATTGTTGACTGGAGGAGTCTGGCTTTGTGAAAGTTGAAAGGTATTAAAAACTGCATGTAGAGCTAACATGCAGCCTTCTTACATTACTAAATAGAAAGGCACTTATATAAAGGCATGCACACAAATGAATATATGAACCTATTTGAACAATGATTTAATATATAGGAGGAACTTATCTGATATATATATACGTATGTACACATATATATAACATCTATACTGCAGAGTTGTGTCAACCAACACAATAAAACAACATCCAGAGCCTCAAGGAACCCGAGGCGCCTTGCCACACAGGACCATGGTGACCTCAGCACCAGAGATATGAGAGGCTGACTCAAAGTCCCTAACCCACACTTTCTCACTGGAAGGCAGGATTGAGATGATCTTAAAGTACTCTGCCCACTGACCCACTATATCCTGAGTTAAGGCCAGCAGCACATCATCCTAAACAGTGTTGGTGTTTAGGAAGGTGTGGTTGATTGATGGATTGATTGACTGATTGCACTGTTCCCTCCTTCTGAGTTACCAGAAGGCAGACCAGAAAAAGGAATTCAAATCAAGTTGGCCCCAGATGAAAACGTAATTATCCCCTTGCAAAATAATGGGTTGACTGTCATTTAGCACATATCCAAAACATATCCTCTCCAGAAACATCTATTTGTCTGTAAAATGTGTTCCAGTGTGATTTTCTTACGTTTTATTGGAAAATGGGCCTTTATTTGATAGTGAATTGACGGGAAAGTGGGTAATGAGAGAATGGGGAAGAAATGCGGCAAAGGTCATGAGGCCGGGAATCAAACCTGCAATGGGTGTGTCGAGGACTAAGGCCTCCTTATGTGGGTTGTGCTTAACCCCTGCGTCACCACAGCACTTCGTTACACTGCCACTTCTAATGCTTTTGTGTGAACAAGTAGGATTATTAGCAATAAAGGAACAGTGGTGACATTTTCCAGGAGATTTCAGCCAAACAAATTTACTCCAAGTGCTATTACGATTTATCCAGGAGGTCATGAAAGAACCCACAACAATATCTAAGACTTCACATGCATCATTTAAAGCCATTATTCATCATCCAACAAAACGATACTGTGTAAAAATGGTTTCCCTAATGAGGTTTCCAAGACGAAAACTACTGTTGATGTTAGTCAAAAACAAAAACAAACTGGCTTGAGTGCTAGGTTTGGGAGTGAAAGTCCAGATTTAAATCTGATTGAGATGTATGAACTTAAAATAGAAGCCCATTCTTATGCAGCAAAGAGAAGTGGATCAAAATTCATCCACAGAGATGTAAACGACTCATTGCAACCAGTAAACCAGTGTTTACTGGTTGCAAACTAGTGTTTGCAACCAGTGTTTACTGGTTGCAACTAGTGTTTACTAGTTGGCAACCAGTAAACACTAGTTGCCAACTAGTATTTACTGCCAACTAGTAAACACTAGTTGGCAGTTGTTACCACCTAGAGTGACCGAAACAGTTATTAGATTTATGGGACAATTCATTTTTACGATAGGAATTGGAATAGTTTAGATAGCATTGTCCACTCTTAATAGATTAAATAATCATCTAAAATGTGTTTTATGTTTGCTCAGGGTATCTTTAGCTGATGCTAAAATTTGCTTAAAAAAACTGAAATAATTACTTCTAACAAAAAAACAAAATAAGAAACTACAAGGTAGCAAATACTTTTTCACAGCAATGTGTTGTTCTTTGGTAGGTTGCCTCAGACTACAAATAAATAATATAAAGCCTGCAGGGACTGCTAAAAAAAGTAAAAATGAGAACGAATAAGGCAAGCCAGATATCAGTATAAGATGATGAATTTGTTGCAAATAGTCACATCTGCTGCGGCTCCATGCGTGAACTTGTTAATTTATTCTGGTGAAATAGATTTTGGCTTTGCAAGCGGAGAATTTCCTCTTAGTCACTTCCTGCACAAGTGGCTGATCCCCCAAAGACCCACAAACAGAACCTCCAGAGACCCTAATTTTCTCTCTTCTTGGCCAGACTCCCTGGGGTGCGGATCAGCCCCACAGAATGATATCTTTGCAGCAAAGGCAAAAAAGCAACCAGTTCTTCCAGCAGCAGGCTTCAATCAAACATTACCCAGCTAAGACCTCTGAGATATGGACACACAGAGATAGGACCCCTTACATCCAGATTATGGTTCTGGTTTTCTTCATCAGCATCTACAAGTAAATTCAGCTCAGATAATTCAAAAACCAAATAATCCAGTTTATAGAAATACACTAGTTTTCCTATAAATAGAGTCAAGTAAATGGCAATGGAATAAACTGATGACAACCCCTTTCTTCTATCAATTACAATGTATAACAATGATGTTCCATTTTTCTTGAAAACTATATTTTATCAAAAAGAAAATGGGGAAATAAACTCAAAAAGTTCTGCAAAAATAAATAAGAACAATACTCTGCTATCTCAGATTCAATTGATTCTACTTGGTCTCATGTCAAATCCAGTTACCTGAACACATCCCCAAACAGCATTTGCCTTTCCTTGACACTACCCTGGGAATAATGGGTGGAAAAGAAGGCATTGAATAGGAAATGATATACAAGTAAAAAGCCTTTCACTTTGGATCATTGTCGCAGTTCTCGAGACTATAAGGATTGCAGGCAGCAGACCAAACACTGCTTCAGTCTGTGTTAAACTTGCATCTAGACAGGGCATACGGTAGCTCTGCAGATACCTAATAGGTGAGATGGTGATACGCATCCAAAAATCAGAAGCCATAAAAATTTCTGTGGAGTAAAAAGACCCCGAGGCAAACTGTGCTGACAAGAGAGGTACAAAGGCACATGAAAGCTCCAATTGCCCACATTCAGGAGACAGACTGTGATGGAAATCTGTTGCTATTAAAAACTGAAACAAACTTTTTGTAGTCAGTTTCAAAAAAAGAAGTGTGATTAAAAGCAGCAAGATGAATTTAGTTGGCTATAACCTCTGCTTTGATTTCAATTTAATGTATGCATCTTTTCCTCTTTGAAAACTTCTCAAAGCATAAATATTTCGCTTGCCCCATTGATGCTGTAAAATAAACAAAAAAGAAAGAAGAAAAAAAGAGAAAACTTAAAACATCCTTGCTGCCAAAACTAATGTTTCTATGCTTATACACAAAATAAATCAAAGACATGGGAGTTAAAATTCAATGTCACCTTGTGTTTTATAGATAAATCTGTAGATATTTCATCCTCTAATTGATGCCAAGTTCACTTCTGGTCCATTTTAATCAGTAAAGCTGAAGATTTCGGGATATCTATTTTACTTTAATCTCTCTTCCTCTTTTCATGTTTGGTCACTCTTTCCAGTTAATGTTTCTCAGCCTCAGACGAGATCAGTGCAGACAAAAATCACAAAAACATTTAAAGTACTGATGCTGCAATATTTATTTTGCACACAGCTGTCTTTTCATGATCAGAAATCCATTTTAACTAGGAGTGCAGCATTTTCATTTAAAGGTGAAAGAAAGCCGTGCACGACAACGTGAGATGAACGGTATGCCATTTTGATAGTCAAACTCAGTGTTGTTCAAAGAGATGAAGGCATTAACCCAGCTCTTTCTAAGGTTTTTTTTTTTAAGTCAACACATTCAAGGGAAGATTAATAAAATCTCAAAAACATTTGCTTACTTTATTTTTTTAAGGATTAAAAGAAAAATAAACTCTTTACTCAACATATTCAGAACATTAAAATAAAATGCTGTAAAGGCTATTACTCATTTATGTTCAAACAAATACCAAGGCTTCTAATTCCATTTGCTGGTTGTCATTCAGTATTACATACATACATATTTAATGAATTCTAGCGGTCTTAATAGTTCACTGAAAGAACATAAATGTGGAAACATAATCCACATCCTGTGAACTAAAGCCCTTCTATCATGTTTGTATGTTTCTCTTTTTTAACAAATGAAGATATTTTCTTTTTCTGAAGAATCCAAGAGGTAAAATATACAAGCTTGTAAATCAAGGTTAGACTCCTTCATTTGACTTTACATCATGATTGCATTTTGACAGCAAAAGCTTTCCTTTTGCTTTTCATTAAATTGTTGGACAGACATGTTATTTTTCATCTTTCAGAATACTATAAAATAGGCCTTGACTGGATAGAAAGTTAATCGCTTAGACTGTTGCAACTGCGAACCTGAAAACAAAATTGCTCACCTGGCTGGTAAAAAAAAAAGCACAAATTTGGATTTAGAAGACAAATGTGTGGCGGTTCCACAGAAGACACATTTGTGTGACTGCTATTATGGTTTGGGTAAGCTTGTATGAAAAACTGGGTTGATAATGTTAAACCCCAAATACGTATTGCACATCTACGTTTTGTGCTTTAAGTGAATAACACTTTTCTATAGGTAGAGCAGATTGTGTCTCAATAAATATATTACTAACGGAACTGTTGACATAAAATCCACAAATATAAGAAAATAAAAGAAACCTGTCAATGATGAGGTGATGCGGCATATACAACAGGTCTCTCTCGTAAATGAGACATTGAGTAACAAGAAATTTTTTTCTGTGTAAATAAAGGTTTATATATATGCAATAATGTGAAAAGACATGGGGATAAGTATTGAAAACATGAAAAGAAGTGTTTTCAAAAAGGCATGAAAGGCCTATAATATTGATATATGTTGCAATGCACATAAGCCAAAAAATTAAATAAATAGAAAACTCTTTCAAGATGTTTTTCACCCTTGTTGTTGCAAATACACTCATGACATTGGTAGCAAATGTAAATCTGGACTTTTAAATGTACCACTGATCACGACAGACGCCATAATATGGAGGTGAAAAGATAATATTATCAGAACAAGAAGAAAACCAGACACTCCACACAAGATTTCTTGTAGAGAACTGAAAAGAATAAAACCATGTTGTGCTCAATTCTCACAACACAAGACTCCACTGCTGAAATAAAGAACTAGTTGAGGCTCAGTTAAAGTTCCCAAAATATTTACATACATGTAGGTTTGTATTAAAGCAGAGCTGCTCATAACTCATTCTTCACTACATTTCATAAAGTGAGCTTTGTTTATGTTTGAACCCTCATAAAATGCTTTTTTGATATGTAAAGATATGGCATGATAACATTTTCATTAATAATGCTATACGAAAACAGCATTATTAATGGGATATTCTGGCGCTACGACAGCTTATACCCTCCTTTAATAGTAATATAAATTATTTCACTGAAACCACTGTAAAACCATACAAAGCATTCAGAAATACTCTGCATGTTTTCGTAAGTACTTAGCAGATAGTATGAATAGATAAATATGAATTAAGTTGCAAAATCTGCAACCCTGCAGAGATGAACAAGAATATTTGAATAGAAATTATGGCCCACCACGCATATTTTAACAGACTTACCCAGTGGTGAGCCCATGCAGGTGCCTCCATTCAAGCAGTAGTCTGTGCAGTGGTTCACCTCGCAGCGCTCCCCAGAAAAGTCGGGCCAGCAGTAGCACCTCCAGTCTCCTTTCTCATTGGCCAAGCAACGACCTCCATTCTCACAGGGGGGGCGGCAGAGTTCACCTGCACAACAGCAGAACTCCCTTTACTTCGGGCTCAGGGGTGTGCCGCAGTCACATCACATCAACCGGAGGGGTGTACAGATAAAGTTTGAAAAGCTACTTTCACAGAGGTGTGAAGCCGAAGTAGAATCCCAGCAGGAGGGCGATTTGCTCAACCCGAGTGTTCACAATGCCTCATGCATAAGTGGTATTACTGCCATAAAGCTGCTGCTAAAATATAATTTGATCATTTTACCGTATATAGTGGAGGGGAAAAAAAAAAAGAAATTATAATATGGCACAAAGTCCCTTGAAATGCCTTTTTACATTTTGTTATACCACAAACTTCACTATTAGATAAGCATGTCACATATCTAGACTTCTTAAGAGAGTGGCATGAATGAAACGATTGTTAAAAGAAAGAAATGATGCTCATTTGCAGTTTGACCCCTAAGTATACAGACAAAGCTACAATGAAATAAAGCAATAAATTAAAGAATAAAGCAAATTCAAGAGTTAGAAAGAGCCAGTCAAAGTCCAGACCTAAATCCAATTCAAAATCTGTGGTAGCACAGGACAAACATCCAATCCAACTGAGTCTGAGATTATTTTCAAAGAAATGGGCAGAAATGTCTGCTTTTATATGGAGAGTTTGGAGGGGAATGAATATATGTGCATACCACACTTTTCAAATTTTGATTTACAAAAGCAAATAGAAAGAAAGTAAAACTGTATTTTTTTAGTCCCTCTCCATGTTTATGCATTATTTGTTGTTGGTCTAGCACGCAGAACATTCATGATCTATGTTTGTGGTTGTAATATGTAGAAAAGATAAACAACAGTCATAATCCCTTTTGCAAGGCAGAGGATTTCAGGATGATTGTAGCCTACAGCACCTGAATTGTTGATGTCGTTGCAGGTGCCGTTGACCAGAACTTTTCCCTCTGGACAGATACATCTGGCCCCGGTTGGGTTTAGCAGACACATGAAATCACAAGACATCCTCAAGCAGGGATTTGATGCTGTGGAGAGAAAAGACAAAAAAATGTCCTTAAGAACATAAGAACTAATAGGGTAATTTATGAAGTTTGGCCTTTAATTAGACAAACTTGTTTGTTTGAGGAAAGTATGGCTCTTTTTTTTTTCTAAAATGAAGCAATTAATTCAAAGTGCTTCAATGTTTGTGAAGAGTGGATTTTTTTCTTCAAGCAAGGAGAGGTTCTGGGCTAAATTATGTATGCGTCAGACCTCACATTGAAACATCAACAACTTTGAAATGTGAAAACAATTTCCTTTCATCAGGTTGATTTGTAGATTTTTCAAGTGCTCCTCTTAGTTCCGCCTACAGCCAAAAACCCCCCCCCCCAAAAAAAAACAATGTAATGGAAGCATTCCTTAAAGATCCAGAATAAATTCCAGCAAAACTTCAAAATGTATTCATTAAAGGTACATGTTAAACAGATTTGAAAGCTGAGGCAAGAGGAAAGGAATCAAACATGTCCAAACTACATTCATCATGCAGACAATGTTAAAAATCTCAAAACACTTTTTATATTCAGATCTCGATCTGAAGTTGTGGCATCACATTTTCTCTCTTTCTAACAGCTACAACAATACAGTAAGCATACCATAAGTATGCTAACACCAAGGGCACAGAGCAATGATGAAAGAACTTTCCTATTTAAATTGTTGTTAGGAGGTTTTTGCTGAGGATATCAAGCCTTTACTTCACAGCTCAGTGCAACCTGAGAGCATCCTCTGCCCACAGACTTGCACATTTCGCACTACATGGCTGGCCTAATGAGTCTCTGGGGAGTGGAGGAGCTGCCCTGTAAGAGGAAAACTGACCAAGACTGAGCTCTCTTATGTTCTTCAACCATTAACACCAAAGACGTAACAAATACCAGGCAAGAGTTTACCGCATGAAGTAGGGGAGAGGAAGGACAAGGCTGTATTGATTGGCTGCGTACCAAAGTTTCAGGATTTTTTTAGGCTTTATATCTGTAGCAAAATATCAAGTTCAATCAATAATTGCAACAAAAAATGGTTTAAGCCTCATCAAATTAAAATACACTTCCAGATTTGGAAAAGCAAAAGATTTTGTATAAAACTAGGTCTTGCTGATGGAGCATAGAGAAAAAGAGAAGCGGTTTCATCAACAGCAAGCCAGGAATGTTACAAGTCTTCAGCTTAGTTTAAGACATTTTCATTGTTTGGTAGTTACACACAAGAATATTCAGAACATATTTGCTGGATTAATTTAAATAAGGCCAAATGTGTAGTTCTATGATAGAGTTGAATAAAGATGATTTTCTTTGCATGACATCCTGGGGAAATAGCCTTAAAATATATTTAAAAACAAATGTAAATTGGCACAGGGTCACAATTATACATTATAGGATTTAATATATACATACATACATACATAGTTAAAATCTAAACTTTTCATACCTCTGGTAGGTTTAGATTTCAAATTATCTTAATTCATACCAACAGTTTCAATCAGACAGAAAATGAAAAATAAAATATATTCCGTAACATTAAGACATTCATTTACATTTTATAAAGAAATGGCAGATCAAAAATTATTTATTTTATTCTCAATAATCAGTGGAATATTCTTTTTTCTTAATTTCAGCCATCAAGACACTTCTTATAATGGCTAACCAGCTTTCTTATGCTTGAAGTTGGAAGGTCTCTTTGCCACCACAATCTGCACTTCAACCATACTTTTTCTTGCCATCAGCAAACCTCTGATGTCATAATTCTGACTTGATTTTTGACAGTTCTTTCAGGCAGACTTGACAGAGTTTACTTGAACGGGTTGATGCCCTGTCATGAACCCAGCTTGTGGTCATAGTTCACAAATGTTCAGAACTGTTAAGGTCAGGGTTTCCCAAAAGCTCAATGTTAGTCTGCTTTATTAATTCATTAACTTTTGACATATATTTGGGATCATTTCCCAGCTGAAACATTTAGCTGGAGAAAGGTTTCCACCATCTGACACAAACTGTCACCCTCAGATGAAGGAAAATACGTTAGGATGATCAGGAACAATCCCGAAACTATTAAGGCTCAAGAATACCATGACCAGCAAACTGCTGGAACACCAGTGTCAAGATAAATATGGACCTCAGTGACAGAAAGTATATTCGGAGAAGTGCGGCTGAGTCTTTACAGTTTACAAATGCAGTTCTGTGAAGCATGGGGAAGGTAGTATGAAAATGTCCATTATTGCGCTGCCAGATGGTACTGGTGCACTGCACTAGGCAAATAAAATAAAGTCTTTAACTTCATGTTAAATCAACAGCTATAGGTCAAAACTTGAAGATTATCGGGTGCTTTAACAGGTGGTCAGAACCACTAAGATAGTTTTAGCATTGATAAAACAATATGGAAAGCCTTAATCTCAACTATACAGAAAATGTATACTATGCTGTCCCTGTGCTCTGAAATCAGGTAATTTGCATTATTTCTACCAATTCTGTTAGAGGATTGATTAAGCTAGAGAGTTTCTGATGGCTACAAAAATATGTGGTCATGGTGCAACTTGCTAATGGACATTAGACAACAATATTGGTTAGCCTTTATGTTTTCTATCCAATGTAGATGAGAGAAAGCCCACAATAAATACATTTTATAATGACAGGTGTAATGTGTAAATGAATACTTAGATGAAGGGTTGATTAACATGCAGAACATAGTCTGTATTCAGACTATGTTCTGCATAGTCTAAGTTCTTCTGAGATTTTCTGGTTCTTATTTAATTTTAATTTATCTGTAGGTATTTCGTTAATATGCAGTTGTCTATTTTTTCTTTTAGATATTTTTACATTAAATGGGGTATATTTTGTTATTCTGCTGCTGTAACAAGTGAATTTCCCCACTGTGGGAATGATAAAAGACTACTCTGTTTAAATCAGGAGGACTTACCGTCTTGCTGTTTGTAACGGTGAGAGACAAAAACATTGGTGGGCCTCTCCACCCCCAAATAGAGAATCTCCACCGCCTGTTTGCCATACTTGTGAATCTTGAAGAGCTCATGTTTTAGTCCAGTTCCATAGATGTAGTCCTCAAATAAATCAATTCTGTATGGCTGAGAAATTCCTGAAGATACAGCAGTGAAAATGAAATTCAGAATACCGAGGACGCTGAATGTTTGTATCCTGTGACTCACAGAAAATAAAAGAAACAATGTTGTGGAGGGCAGATTGATCTTAATACAACCTAGCCTTCTGAGACACACAGGCAATACTGCTGGCTGCAATTATTTGATAAGAAGTTGTGCTGCACGAATACCGTGGGTTTAAATGAAAAAAAAAAAAAGAAAATACTTGTACTTTGTTTTTTTCTCTTTGGGGTTTACCGTGTCTGTCGCTGATTGTCACAAGGGGGTCCGAGCCATCCAATCTCATGCTCCCTATCTGTGAGAGCTCAGGATCAGCCCAGTAAATACGCTGGTTGAAGTAATCAATTGCCAGCCCTGTGGGAGGATGAAGGTAAGCAATTTATTTACCTGACAAATTAAACTGAAATCATTGTAAAATACCTCAACGCAGGAAACCTTCAGGTCAAGAAAGTCAGATTTGTTGTAGAAGAAGCTTTGTATTTTAAAACCCAATCCTTGTATAGAACATTTCTATAACATTTCTGTGAACTGAGGTTTGATGGTGGATTTTTGGCCATTAAAATGCTTTCACTTTCTTTCAAAACTCTAACTAGAAAACCGAGGACGCCGCTTAGGCATGTAAATGAATCTTTTGTTTTTTCTTTTCAGCTCTCCAATGATGAATTTCTCTCCTTGTGACAGAGACAGAGCATTGGTCTCTTGAATTAAAGAAGGCCAAAGCAGCTTTTCAAAACTAGATCAGCACTAAGTGGCTCCCTCTAGACCTTCAGACACAAACCGAGTGGCTGTTAACTACTCCTTACTCGCTCTTCGTTTCATACTGACTTCAGTGGTGATGTTAGAAAAAAAATATATATATTTAAAATAGCTTTAGGATTACACTACATAATAAGAAAAAATATTTCAAAATTATTGTCTGGCATTTTAACCAAAAGATATTAAGCTTTTATTTTCATCCTTTTCATTGACGCCCCTGGAAAAGATTTGTATAAAGGACTAAATAAATTAATATTTTACTACAATAGTTTTATCTCACACTGACTGCACAGTTCCAGTTCTTTTTGATGCTTTATTTCTCTGGCTGTAGATATGGGCACAATCAGGTGAAAGTGAAAGTAGTGAAAGTAATTCATTTTGAATTTATTAAACACAAAGTTAGGGATATATCAAGTGTTTTTTTTTTTTTTTTCTCGTAATTTAAATGATTATACTTCACAGCTAATGAACATTCTGATCCTCTCCGTGGCCATAACTATATAAGCTACTGCATCACCAAGACAGCATTATCTGTTTTAAAATGTTTTCTTTTTTTTGTGTGTATTAATCTGAACACCTGAAACAGATTTTTAGATTTTCATTAGCTGTAATCACTAAAATGAAGAGAAACATATCACAATAATGATTCTACACAATACATGAAATTAAGATAAATGTGTTTCCAGTAGGAAAAAATTGTCTTGCAGTTCACTTGTTAAATGAAATGCACAGATAAAAGAACTTTACTATGGTTTTAATTTATTGAAATGCATATGGAAGTAGCTGAAATTAGAAAAGTAGTTATTGAGGGTCTGTGTTGAATTGAGGGAAGCAATAAATACAGACTGGGCTGGCCAACAACACTCAATTACAAAAGCATTATGCTAAGTTGTTTGTGTTGTTTTTCTACAATATGCCCTTTGAATACAGATTTAAAAAGAAGAACTTTGAGAAAGAAACATTTATTCCTCCTGTGAAGACACAAAAGAGAGTAATTTCAAAGCTTTTTTGGCATTAGGACTCACTTAGACTTGGAAACTGCAAATATAACAATAAATATTCCCAAGGCTTTCATTCTTTACCAGAGAAACCAATAAACGCTAAAAAGTCTGATTTTACAATGAACTAGAAAATACAGAAATATGTGCACTTTACTGATTAAAGTGTTTTTTGTTCACCTTGGTATAATTGTGTTTAATATAATTTCAATGGTAGGAATACCTATTTTCACACGCCTGTTTGCAAAGAGGCACCTATTTATCAAAGTCTAACAAAAATGTGCTGCTGGTTCAGCTTCAATAGTATCAACAGGATGCACTGCAAATAATAAGTTAATTAGTTGAAATGCACTACTACACATCTAGTTTACATTAAATGTATCTTTAGTAGAAACTTTGCTACAATATATCGTATTTAAAAAACGGCATGAGGACTCCAAGGTAAACAAAAAAGTCCTTTGTGTGTTTTCATATTCCATCATACACCACAGAAGGCTTGTATAATCAAAAAGGAATTCATTTTACATGCGCGCATAATCAGTCTCAAAGATGGACTCACGGGATAAGAAAAACACACACTGTTAATGCGCCTTTTTCCGTTTTCCAGACATCTCCACCGAATGACATCAAGGTAATAAAAAGGTACCATAGAGAAAAAAAAACCCATATAGAAATAATAAAAGCAGATATACCTACCAGTGGGTCTCCGAAGATTTTTCTCCAAGAGAACTCTGCGTAATGATCCATCCATGGCTGATTCCTCTATTTGAGAGTGATCGCCAATAACACTCCAGTACATCATTCTGCAAGAAACCATGCAAATAACAGTGCAGGATTCTGCATGAATATAAAATAAATATGGCATGCAAAAAAATATGCGTTAATGTAGCCTGATAACATATGCATAGAACTTTATACGCATAGGGGCCAATTTTATAAATTGCTGCCACAGACGTTTTTCCTCAAGAGTTCTAGTATTTTTTGAATCTTGTACTAGCAATAAACATATTGTGAAATAATAGAAATATTTCTCCCACATTTTATCTACAGCCAAATGTAAAGTAAGATAATGGAATAAGAAAGATTAAAATTGTACCACTATCACTTAACATGTGGTTTTGGTACCTACATACCACAACTATGGGATGTAGGTACCAGACATATCATAACCTGGTTTTCCAATATACAACTTCACACTAATTATGTTAGTTTTATATAATTACACAATTGGTAGTAAATGTTTATTTTTTTCCAAAAACATTGCTTCCACATGGCATTAAAAAGTAAAGTCCAAAAATGTCTAAATATGGATTTCATATTATAATTTTAATAATCCTATTCATTCCACAAAGCTATAAGAATAATGCGTTTTAAGGAGTGTGATCAAGAAAAGAGTGTCTGAGTACACAACTCACCCCCTGGCTGGGTTTACAGTAATGGCATATGGCTCTCCTGCTATGTCAGTAATCAAACGAGTGCAATTTGGTCCTTTAAGTTGGCCCACATTTATGGAATATCGTAATTTAGTCCAGTGGGTTGTGTAATAGCTGAACCAGTGCATCCGGGAGTGATCAGTCCAATAAATGTTTCCCGTGATCCAGTCAGCAGAAATGTCTCTAGGACGACGGAAATCTGAACACTGCAATGCATAAAAAGCAGGTTCTCTTATTCGAATCCTGTGCATGCATCATCTAAATTTGTCATATAAAAGGCAACGCAGTAAAACATCATGAAACACAGTTTATAAACTCAGACAACTCATGAAGCAATAGCAGTTTTTGATAGATGGACAAGTAAAGGCACTGGAAGCACTTACAATGTTCTTAACATTTGCTTTTGTTTGGCCTCTTTCAAGAGTGTCCTTGTAAAAGATCCCACCAGGGTTAAACTGGGTAGCCCATATAAACTTTTGCTGATGAAACAGAACATCCATCCCGATAATGCGAGCATTGTCCTCAATGTGAGTGAGCAGTTTATGTCCCTGGCTCTGGTTATATGGATACACAAAGCTTCGGATTTCAGTGTCGTTGGCTATGTAAAGCACTCTGTCATCTTGTCCTGCAGAGACAGTCGTTAATTTGAGAAAAAAAAAGGAAATGAAAGCTTGTATAAATTATTAACAACCTACCCTGTGCAGTTTAAGCATGATACATAAAAATAGATCAAACAAATGTAAGCCGAGCTTTAAACTGGAACACATTTTGATAATATTCATACCTTTAACAACACAGTTGCCGTACATCTCCTTATAGTTCCGATCGCATGTACATTTAAAGGATCCTTTAGTGTTTGTGCAGTAATGAGGACATGTGTCAAACTGAAGACACTCATTCATCTCTGGAAAACAATGATATTTGTAACATCATTACAAATCTATATTTTTCCGTGTCACTGAAACAAAATGCGGCGTTAGAAAATGTAAAGGCCAACAACTTTTATTTCCTTTGCCCTGCACATTCCATATGAGGTGAAAAATGTTTCATCTGTTCCTGGAAAGACCAACTTGTGACACATGCACTGCAACAGAATTTTTCTGAGCACATTTCAAACGTTTTTATGCTTTTCTATTATTTTTCCTCTAAAACCTGCAATGTGGTTTATGTTGATTTATCTGTCCTGGTCAGGGTAGCAATGTTCTTTTTAAATTTAAGTTATTTCTCTTTATCTTCACTCATGGTGTTGAAGAGGATAAGTATATTTGCAGCTGAGCTCATAAATCAATTTATTTGATAACTTAGCAGAGAAATGAGATTTTAAATTGAATCAAGTCCCACAACTAATTACTCCTTTTTGTTGATAATAAACAGACCTCTCTGATGATGAGTTGTCTACCAAACCACTGGAACAAAACAATAAAATGTATTATTTCCATCTTAACATTTTGTTGAAGTTTTAGAGATTTTTGTTTATAAAATTCATTCATCCATTACTTGTCTACACCCCGTTGCTATGAAATTCCCCATAATCTTAACCTTCAAAAGCCTACAAGTATAAAATTAGCAAAAGTTTTAGCAAATATGACTCCCACCATTTCCTTGCGTAACAAACCCACACAGAAATACTCATACGTTACCTTCACACTGGCTTGTCTTTTGGTTCCTCTTGAAACCAGGTTTGCACTGACATATCGCATTAGCATTTGTTTGGTTGCAAATTGCATCCTCCCCACATGGATTTGTTTTCTTTCCGCATACATCTCCACTGGAAACTACAAATAAATACAGGTCTTTGATTATGCCTCTGAATCTCAGTAGACTGCTGGGGTTTTCCTTTGATGTGCAACAGCTAAGAGTGCATCCTAATCACTCACATAGAACACAACACACCTCAAACATTTATTATCACAAACAACAAAACCTTGCATCTCAAATGAGAAGATTGCTGTTCTTCACGACAACCTCACAATGAGCTGCACTGCATCTCTCGCAGAAGCTTCAATGATATCTTTGCGAAAGTTACCAGCTGGTGTCCTTACATGACTTGCAGTCCTGCTCGTCTGAGCCGCCGTCGCCGCAGTCGTTGAAGAGGTCACACTGAAGCTGCATCGGGATGCAGCGTTGATTACTGCAGGTGAACTCTGTCTTGCCACAAGGCCGAGGCCTTCCAGCTACCACCTCTGCTTTGAAAAAAAAAAAAGGAAAGAAAACAAAGAAAAGTAGATACAAATCTTTTTTTTTTAAATATGGAATAAAACAGCTGAAGAGTTAATATAATTGTATTTGAGGGGCAAGTTCTCTAAACTATTTGTTTATACCAAATGAGTATTAATCTTGTTTTGATAAGTCATTTATTTGATATATTCACTCCTTATATGCCTGCTAGAGTTCAACTCATCTTTATACCATCATGTAAAAAAGAAATATGTATCTTGTCCCACTGAGGAAGGACAGCACCACTGTTTTTGGTTTAGGATACACATTTTATCCACATGTGTGATGTGTGACCAGTTAAGTTTCAGATAGCTAACCATTTGCCCATTGCAGCACTTTTATGTTTTCTTATGATCTGACTAAGCACATAAAATGTTTTATTCTATGTATTGTCTTAAAACTTTCTGGGAGTGCATAGCTTGTTTCATACTATTTAGCAGTGGGAATATCATAGATCACTAAACAATTCAGAATATCAGCATATGTCAGTGTGAACAAAGTACAGGGCTGTTTAACTAAAAACACAAACTGAAAGACGGCAGTGTGGGATTTAGAGTGTTGCACTTCTTGCGAGGCGGTGTGCTTGCTCACAAAGGTATTTTCTCAGAAGTTACTGTTATTGGCTTTGGAGTTCTGATGTTTGCTTGATGCTGTTGCTCAGCTTGACTGCACACTAAATTGAAATCCTCACTTGATCCAAAGCATTCAGCACTGCATTCCCAGCAGCTGAATGAATCTCATACAGCAGAGCTTATAAAGCAGCCAATCGATTAGATGTTAAACACAGGAGGAAAAAGATGAGCAGCCTGTCCGCATCGTTCTTGATGGTAATGTAAGATATATGAACAAAGCAATGGGTGGCGTGAGTTTCAACTGTAGGCTGCATGAACTCCAAGCGCTGCACCATATATACATAAACAAACTGTGTCCAAGTGAGGGCCATTGATTGTAATAACTTTAATGTGCTTAGAGTCAGATGGCTTATTGGCAGAGACTAAAATTTGAATAACTTGGATTGACTGCAGTACAAAAATATTGACTGTCACATCCCCACAGCAACTGACAGTTAATGTGTCAATTTTCATTTTAAGGAATGTACACAATCACATTTTTTCTACAGCTAGTCGAGAAAGAGGTTATTATCTTAGCGGCAGGTAAAATTACAGTTTGATTTTCATCTTCCCATTTTTTTCTGTGTATCGTAAAAAAAATGTATGTTTGGCACTCTCCAACAATGTGAGAATGAAAAGGAAAGGAGCATAATGAAGTGATGGGGAGGAGGATGATGGGATTAAGATGAAATTGAGGAGATGGATAGATGGAAGAGGCATACAATGGTGAGAGGTAATGGACTGAGGTAAGAGATGGATGAGGGTCTCAATGGAATCAGAGAGAAAGATGAATGAAAGACGAGAGAAACAAGAGGATGACAGAAAACAGAAGCTATTTCTAATTTTTTTTCTCTCTGTGAGAATTTACAGACAGCTTGTGCTGAGGAAAGATATCAGGAAACCAAGAAAGGGAGAATCAAAGCGTTCGGAAACATTAAAATGGGTATTTTTACTTTGACATGAAAGAAGGACACAAAAGCTAAAACTATTTTGCAAATATTTCCCATGACATTGAAATGAAAAATATAGAAGAAATAATAAATAAAAAGCCACAAATCTGAACATACAGTAAGTGGAAACAATATCTGCTACAATGTTTATCAACCACCAAGTGTTCATACATTTTTTTACATAAACAACCTTTTTGCAGAATCAAATGTTTGCTTCATGAGCTCACCGCATTCTTCTTCATCCGAATTGTCGCCGCAATCATCCACTTTGTTGCAGACTTGGTCCATGCGCAGACACACATGATCGTTTCTACAGCGGAAAGGCCTCGTAGGTGGGCAAGGAAGCTTAGCTGGAAGCCAAAAGATGCAAAAAACAAATTAATTTGCTGTTGGAATTTAAGAGAAGCAGCAACATGTTTTCTCTAGAGGTACAGAGAAGTAAAGAAAATGCATCAGGTGGCTTTTAGATGCTCTCTTAAGTGGTATTTTTAACTTACCACACATTTCTGCATCTTCATCAGAGTTATCGCCACAGTCATCCTTGCCATCACATACCCATGTGTGGAGTTTGCATAAGGTGTTGTTACAGATGAATTCATCGGCTCGACAGAAAAATGTTCCTGCAGTCATAAAGTTTCCACGATTTTTATCACAGCAAGTTAGGTAAAAAAAAATACAACAGTTTGAGATATCATGGATTATCTTACCTTATTAAATCAAAAGGCTAAAATTCTTTCTGAATTGTATCTTTAGCTACATTTTCATCTGTATTATGTTTGATATCTTTTCATCTCCTGTCCTTTTGCAAATGTCATATTACAAGGTTTACTTTGACCTTCTAATATTAGACGTTAATTTGTTTTGGAAAATTATTTTTTTTAATTTAGCTGTAGCATATTAAACTTATGCTGAAGCTTTTAGCATAAGCTTTTATATTCATAATAACGGTCCAGTCAGATATGATTGTTCCTTGTTTTTCTTGAGCGGACTGAAAATACAAATTCTTCTACTTTTGAAAAACAAAAACTGGGTGTACAAGCTTGATTTTTTTGTGACTTTGGTAAACCACACAGTGTCAGAAATAAACATACAGCCTAAAAAAACACACATATCTACTGCCTTATAAATAACCCTTTCTTACAGGGAAAGTTACATATGGCTTTTATAAGGGGCTTTTAGACCAAATGGGTGGGTATGTATATTTCTGAGCCTTTGTTTCTAAATGTGGGCCTGTCTGAATTGAAAAAAAAATCTCAAATAGAAGCCCAGAATTTTATTTTTTGAAGTTCTCTATTAAATAATCATTTCGTCCTGGAAAAAGAAAACATCAAATGCATTATTAAAAAAACAAAAAACATTTATGTCTATTATGAGTACTTCTAACTGGAACTAGATGATATAACATATTGCAGTATTGTCTAAGTTTTTCCTTCTTTTTACCATGGTTGCAGTTTTCTTCATCGCTGTGATCCATGCAGTCCAACACGTCATCACATCGCCAGCGTCGAGGGATGCAGTGAGCGCGATTCAGGCACAGAAATTCATCCTCTCTGCACTCCTTCACACAACCAATCTGTCCACAGCAACAAAATACAAAATCCTCACGCAGTAACCATGGAAAATAGACTCTTTACACAGTAATCTGCTGAAGCACTATTCACAATAAACACACATTGGTGTGTGATACCTTTAATTCCTGGAAACGTGTGAAGCTGTACTGACCTCATCTGAGCCATCAAGGCAGTTGTCATGTCCATCACACCGCAGGCTGGCTGACACACACCCTCCACTGGCACACACATACTCATTTACAGAGCAAGATGGGCCCACTGGAAGAAAAAGTGCTAAGATATTATTTACTGAAGATGCAGCACTTTCGTTTTCTTAACTATTACAAAGCTCAAACTAGCACTATCCTGACAGAAAAACTAATCTTAAAGAGCCATGATTTCTCTTCAAAGTATTTCTTCAGTGATGACATAATTACAGCATTTGGTTTTGCTACAAAACTGAACTGAAACAATAAATTTTAATATTTTCAGGATCTGCTTCTAAAACTGATTTGCATATTTCTGAAGGACCTCTGAGAACTTTTCCTATAATGTATTTTGGTTTTGGGTGATGGTCTATTTGCCAGTTCACCATACTTCTTAGACAGACAATGACAACTAAGTTTTAAAATGAATTTTCAATAAGACTTATTTCTATTTGTCAAAAATGGAATAACAATCAATGGAATTAGAGTGTTAGATAAAGTTCACAGAAAAAAAAAAAAATTAAATGACTGACACTAGCATTGTTATGATGATTTTCAAGATGGAGAAACTGTTACACAATGATTAGATAAGTGATTATGAAATGTGGACAGAAAATGGTGAAAGCTTAGAATAGAGCAGAGAAAAAATTAAAAACCCTTCAAATCAACTATCAAATAATAACCTACTCCCCCTTCACTTCCTATACATTTTCAAAATAGACAAAGAGATATGGAGTTTGGCAGTTTTTTTTCTTTTTTTTTTGATTGTAAGATGTGCTTTTCTTCTACAGACATGAATAAAACCATGTCTGTGGTTTTTCTTCTACAGACATGAAGAAGAAAAACCACAGACATGAATAAAACCATTTCTGAATATCTGGAGGTGGGATGAACACTTCTAGTTTATTCATTATTCAATTCATCTGATTCCTTTTCACAGCAGTCTGCCAAAGTTGGATTGATTCTGTTTGTCAAAGTGGAGATCCATTCACTTATCACTAATTATAACATGATAATAGATCAACCTAAATATCTGAACATTTTGTTTGATCTTTTTTCTTATTTGTGAGCCATGGGCAAAAATGTGAAACATAACTTTTCATGAAGACCTTTAAGAATGCCCAGGGAAAAAGGAAAAAAATACTTTTTTTTTTTGACAAAAAGATTTTTTTTTTATGAATTATTTTTGTTTTTTGTACAGGAAACTTATGATCCGATGTCATTCGGTGGAGATGTCTGGAACATGCAGCCGTCCTTTGAGCAAAGATGAAAATCATTTGAGTTATTTTGCTGGGTTCACACCTGTTCCATGGCAGTTTTTTTCATCTTCCCCCATCTTGCAGTCTTCTTGACCGTCACACAACCACTTGAGTGAGATGCAGAGGTTGTTGTGACACCGAAACTGGTCATCTGCACAACGCGCCTCACAACCTCTCTGAGAACAAATTCAGAGAAAAAGAAAGTAAAAAACACAAAAAATTATTTAGATTTATAATCACTTGTATTTCACACCAATGATTATACATTAGCTATAAAATCAGCTGTTACTATTGTAAAAATAATGTGATGATCGACAAATTTGTATTTAAATATTAAAAGCTGACAACACAAGCAATTAAACATGTTCCTACACAGCTTATCTTAAGCAAAGTAAGAGGAAAATATTAGGTAAGCATATGTAAATTCATGATGTTTGTACTAAATGTACAGGAAAAATGTTTTTGTACAGTGATTAGTGATACTAATCAGTTACAAAATTAGATTCTTAACTGGATTTTATTTATTAAGTGATTAAATTTTGTGCCAAATATATACAGGAAACTCTACAGTCACAGTAAGAAAGCCAAAGGTATATGGAGAATGACCAGACTAAGATCCTACAGGATGTCCTTGACTAAACTGATAAAGCAGTGATGTCTAACCATTCAGTGAGGTTTTTGACTAGGTAGACAAGGGGGCAGCAGTGGTTACAACATCAACAGTGACAATAAGGTTTGATCAAAAAGGAACTTGAAAAGCTCAAGGAACGGGACTCAAAGAGGAGGAAATCCCTTGGACTCTGTGCCCAGAAGAGCATAACCTTAGGAACAGCTAAGATACTGCACAGAACATAAAGAACTCCAAGATAAAGTAGAACTGCCAAAGAGGAAAGAGTGTTTGTAAAACCTTTGGGTTGTTTTGGGGATTAGGACTGAAAAGATTTTCAACTTAAAACATTGGGCTGAGGGAAAAAAGGAAGAAATAGGGATTGTAAAATTATTTTTAAAAGAGTGGTATTATGTATTTTCCAGTCATATACTGCCGTTTCATAGCACAATCAAGTACCCAAGTTACCTTCAGTTGTTAAATTTCTAAATATATCAAACGTAACATGAAAGAAATTTGACTTTACATTTCAATGCTTTGAAATTGGACCTTAAAGAAGCTTCTACTCTTTCTGACACTCCGCCTTCAGCTCGTCGTCACAACAATGCTTCTCACTATGGCATTCACAAACGTCCTTAAGTGTGTTGCAGTGAGAAGTAGTTAGTTTGAAAAGCTCAGCGGACAGGTGGTTCAACCAGGTGTTTGCTAATTGCTGCTGCTACTAGTTTGGTGGAACTGTGAGTGGATGGTTTGGGGAAGGGGTGTTCTGTGAGGACAGCAACAAGCTATGCTCAAGTCTGCAGTTGCAAGAAGCTTTGTAGAAATAAGCGCCACATTGTATGAGCAAGCATTTAGGTACCCTGAATGGCTTCTACAAGAGATTTAAGGATTTCTCAAACATGCAGGAAAGAATCAAAGGAACACTCCAAGTACCTTTTGACTACCTGGAGTGTACAAACATGATATAACCCCCTTTAAAACAACTACTTAATTTGGCTGATAATAGGAAAACACCTACTAATGCCCACTGACATTTGACATATTAAAAACTAGCAATCTGTGTTTAGGCAATAAAACTGGTCATAAAATGAAAATATGCAAAGGTGGCACTATTCTGGAAAATGTTACTGAACTTCAACGACTACTGCAAGCTAATGATATACTAATGCAGTCCTCAAACCTCACAGTCCACCCATTGCTTCAAAGGTTTGCAAATAGGTGAAGAGGCGGTGCTTTTTTAAATGTGCTATGAGTTCTCTAAAAAATTATATGAACTGCTTTTAAACTCAGCTAGAGGACTCTGAAAAGAACTTAATCATTACTTTTACAAAGTCATGAGAAACCCTCTTAGTATTTTCTATTAGGACTTGTGCCCAGTAGATGCACACGCTCCTTTAAGATAATTTCACCCATTTATACCAAACTACACCCAAATTGGATCACTCCTTCTGGGTGTTTATTTTTGACCTCAATTTAATGTCTTACTTAAAGTGTTTGCAAACATGAATTCACAAAGTGAACACTTGGGATAAACTTCACAAAGGGTTAATTAGGGTTGAAGCACCTGCATGCAAAGAGATTACATATAAAACAAATATTATCAATGTTAAAGAGGGCAAAATATTAAAAAGAATAATGAATTTTAACAACAAGCTTTTGTCCTTGTATTATGCATCACAAAACAACATTATCTGTAATAGGGCTTTATTTCTTCATTTTTAATGCAAATGCTATTTTGCCATGTACCGCTCAAATGAATGCGCATTTAAGTTCATTTTGTCACACATTATCAGCGTCAAATTACAAAAGCAGTTTTAAGCTTTAAAAATAAAGATTCTCAGGCGTCTGAATGAACAAAACATCCAGTCTTTGTTAGGTCTACAGGCATGAAGGATTAGGATTACCAAAAGCAAATTAATATGGTTTTTCATGCTCTACTGCACTAGAAGGTACAATAATTCATCACAGTAAAATATCCTGTACTGTTCTGTAGTGTGACAACCATGGCGAGGAGATTTATATCAGTATAATGAAATATAACTAAAACAGGAATTTTTTCAGAGTTAAATTTCATTTTTTCTACAATTGCGATGCTTAGTTCAAACTTGAGCTACGTCTGTACTGACAAACTGAACAAGTGATCAGTTACATAGAAAAATACATTACCTATATGCTATAATTTGGCTCTGATCCACTGTAATTCATGAGTGTTGGTGACCCAATTATGTCGTTTTGATCTCTTTTCACGAGATTACACTCTTGATATTGCAACCTTTAATTTTAATGCAAGCTACCTATTGACCCACTAATTACACATTAGTTAACACATAATGATTTAATGGGATATGATGGACATCCTCTCTATTCAGGCTAATAAAAACCCATATGCCAGACAGCCCAAAATGTAGGTATAAAAGCTCTGCTTGTGAAGTCATTTTATGTGGCAAATTTAATTCTTAAAAATAAACAAAAACAGTAAAACTCAGGAACTGACCTCATCTGAATTATCCAAGCAGTCATAATCTCCGTCACAGCGGAATCGGGACGAAATGCACTCTCCATTTGCACAGGCAAAGTCTTTGTGGTTACAGGTGACAGGCTCTGTATTGGAAACAGAACACCCACATTTTATTAATTCACACATGTTCATGAATTTTGTGCTAAAGCAATGGTAAAAATTATTCCTGTCCTGAACCAGTTCCAGATGCTAGCTTAACTTCAGATGCATTTTGTTGGTTTACTGTAAGCTACAGGCAGGCTACAATTTAAAAGTAGCGCAGAAAATCTCTGTCATCATTAAGAACTTCTCCTTCTGTTTGGCAGACATTCTACCAGAGAAAACCTCTTCAATAAGAGAAAGCCCAGACGGAGCACTGAGAGGAAATTATTATTAAGGGGGTTGTGTAGAAAAGCAATGGCCAGGCTGATTATGTATTTATGATTATTGCAACTAAGAGTAAACCATATTATGGTAAAATTTTAAGCTCATATTTGCTCATTGGTTTTATAGAGTTTCAGTGTGGGACTTGCTATCTGCACATTGATGTCCTTAAATGGCTTTGATTGAATTAAGCTATAAAGATCAGCATAAGCCTGGTAAAAACTTTATGTTTTATCCTTTAATATAATTTTGTATTCAAAACTGGGAAACGCTAAAAGACTAGAAAAAAGTGTCTACCAAATGCATAAGCATAAACATAAGAAAATCAAAATGTACCCATTGATTGTGGCTTTCATAATCAGGAGTAAGAATTTCTCAGTGAAACCAAGAATGTTGTATCTGCTATTTAGGGGTAGTCTCTCCCTAAGGACAATATTAGACTGGTGCTAAACAGCTGGATTAGATTCATCGTCTGGGCACTCCCTTGTTATCATGGGCTGTTAGCTAACCATGGGCATGTATTATGAGTTGTGCTGTAAGACAGACTCCCAGCAGGCATTGCAGCAAAATCTGATTTGCAGCCCCTCTATTGTCTGCTGGTCCAGCTGCTTTATGTCTTTTTTTTCCATCCAACTCTTGACTGGCCTTTATTTGCATTTTAAGTGACATTAATAGGTTTGGAGGCTCGAGCATCTAATAAATCATGCAAAATGTGCACACGCTGCAAAAAAAAAGCACACAGAGGCTATGCATGAGCTCATACAAAACACAGGCAAATGATTCCCCCCACTCAAATACAAAGAGTTGAGTACACAACAGGATGTGAGATTTAACAAGGTGGGTTAGAAGTGACATTTCATGAGTAGATAAAGTAGCCCAAGAGTCTGAGCTTAACTTTGTTCTCAGAAAAGAAGCACAGATATTAAGAGTGCGCTTAAAATAAGGAGTTGAGTCATGTTGGATTGTTAAAGAAGAACCACCCTGAATGCACAAAACTGCATATATTATTTCTGAGAATGGGACAAGGCGTTGTTATGGTTGGTGGGAATAGCAGTCAGGTGACCTCAAGGGCGTCAGATTCTTCACTGTTGATGCGTGCGAAGCATCGATAGTGTATACAAGCAAATAAACAGAGCTAAGAGCACGTGAAGTTGTCAGGTGTACTCACTGCAGTTCTCCTCGTCTGAGCCGTCTCCGCAGTCGTTCTGGCTGTCACACCTCCAGTGGTCTGGGATGCAGTTGTTATTCTCACAGCGGAATTCATGAGGTCCACAGGTCTTTTCATCTTTTTCATCAGCAGCAAGAAATAGAAAAAAAAGCATACAGATGAAAATGGCTTCAAAGAGCATGAATATTAATACAGTACCAGCTATCATACTTTTAAAGTGTAATCATCGTTTCCTCAGGGTTTCCCTGAGCAAGTCTGACTGTGAGCTCAAAACACAGTACGCATTCAAAAAGCTAATACACCGTAAGATGAAATACCTGACTCTGCTGCCAGGTCTCCTCAGCGGATCGGTGACAAAAAGTTGGCAAAATTGAACATTTCTAAGTGTTACTTGTGTTTCCTTTTAAGCCACTTTCAAGCTGTGATTCTGCTCCTTTCAGCATTATCGCAGACAAGACGTGACAGTGATCGAGAAGTAAAATGGGAAATACTCTACCATACTGTTTGGCTTTCTTTTTTTGATTAGTTGCTGTACTGAAAATGTATACTTCTTGAGCATTCCATGCTGTTTGTTTTACTGTTCTACCTATTTTAGGCTCTATATTATGATCTCATAAAATGTACTCTTGATAATGTCACAGTTATGAAAGAATAAAACAACTATTGATCAATTACCATGAGCAATAAACCCAAGACATTAAGAGGTTGACTCAGTTAAATGTGAGGTTTGAATTAATCTTTCAGAATATTTACATAGAAAACTAATATTCTCAAGGCATAATTTTCAGGGACAATGATGAGCATAGAACATCTCTGTATAGTTAATTGTCCACTATCCAGGGTAGGCTGCTATATTACTGGCACACTATCTGGGATAAAATTATGAAAAAAAAAAAAAAAAGAAATACTGATTCATGCAGTGGGAAAAGTTTCTCAAGTACTTTAATATGAAATCATAATATCTAGCCACAACATATATTAAGTCAATATGTTTGTGTTTTGAGTCAAGTATATATTCTTATTAAATTGAAAAAAGTAAGATAGAAGCAGTTCAGGGTTGCTTTGGGTTTTCCATCAGAAATTTTGCTCTGCATTAGCACATGGATAAGTCAATGGAAGCTTAAGTGAATTCCACAACAACCAGACTAATGTTTATTTAAAATTCCACCACATTTCTTAAAAATGTTTTTCTGAAATATAATTATCCTGACTTAATTTATAAAAGTATTCTTTCAACATACATCACCCAGAGATAATAGCCCCGGTGACGTTATCAGCTAGGGAAGAGACGTGGGCGGCAGATTACGCCTGAATCTCTTTCTTACATGACAGCAGGCGGAGAAAAAGAAAGGTGCAAGAGGCAGCAATTCATTAGGGAGCAGCTTGGTTGCATTCAGCATTTAAATATATGTATCAGGGAGAATAATTTGGAAATATGACTCTTTTGGGTCAGAGCTCAGTATAAAAGTGAAAAGAACAACTTTCTTTGGCTATAAGAAGTATTGTAAAAGAGTGTAACAGGAATTAGGCATAAATGAAGATATGTCATTTGCTCAAAGTTTATTTGCTCGAACAATCCGAGGAGTAAAAACCATCTGTGACAAACATAAAGTGGTTCATTTTATTTTTACTTGTTTAGCTTTGCTAGAGGATCTTCTAAGGCTATCACTCATAGAAGTAGAAGTAAAAAGAACAATGCTACATGAAACAGACTGAGATTACAAAGAAATCCATGGCATCAAAGCATGAGGACCAGAATAAGTGGAGTATAAACTGGATGGTGTTTAGTCAAAGCTAGTCCCAGTCCTTGTCTTTGTGCTCTGAAATAGTTGCAACAGTCACAGTAAAACATGCCCGCATCCACTCACATAACAAAAACAAACTAACTGGACATAATTCCTATGTTACAATTGTGCAGAGAAAGGAGACAAATGTCCTGAAAGCAACTGAAGTATTCCGAGATGTGGTGTAATTTAAGGGAAATATGGAGAAGTGAGGGTTTGTGGGAGTTATTTAATGCCTGGATCTCAGAGAAAGAGCTGGAAATAATCTATAAACAAGAGATAAAGAAGAATCTAGTATCAGGATTCCAGCCCGATATCCGTTTTGGTGAACCATATCAACTACTGTCACTTTACCTTCTCACTGCTGAAAATAAAACTGACCAAAAAGTAAATCTCCATTTTCTCCACAATCAGTTGATGCATGTGTCAACTAGAAAAACAAAATCACTAAATCAAAAACAAAACAGCAGCAAAAAAACAGGAAAGTACATAACTGCTGCAGTGTGAAGATTTTTTTTTTCTTTTTAAATAATATTTTAAATCTGTTCAGTTTATCAGGATTTGCATATTACTGCTTCAGGATAATTACAAATTTATGATATGCTTAGTTTAAGATTAATTCTGTTTTAGTCAAATATTTTGGAGCTCCCTTGCATGGATCTTACACCCCACTCTCCCTTTCCTCTCACTTCTTGACTTGATATCAAAACATAACAGAACAAAAAACTAATTAAATTTTAACAGTAAAAGGCAAAAAAAAAACCAATAAATCAGTCTTGGCTGTGCTGGTTGTTGCATCACAGGTCATGTTCAGATCTGGCAAGAACAGCCATTCTGGGAATGATCAAATCAAGCAGCGCCATCACACCTAGGCAGAACTAAATATATGTGTGAAAGCACAAAAAATCAAAATGAGAACAGTGCTTACAGACCGCCTAGTAACCTGATGACTGGACAATAGCAATATCATGTAGACATCTTTGCTTTAAAAATCTATATTTTATAAACAGCTTATTAAAAAAAATCTGGCAATCCTATTGGCTCATTTAAAACAACCAGATATGTGAGGGAATAATTTAAGTTTTTTTTTTTTCCTGCTGACAGCTTTAATGAATTCCTAGTTGAAATCCTCATAAATGAAGAAACAATGTTCTGCTGGGACTGATAAGGATATGATATGGGTTTCTCTGCTGTGAAAGCTTTGTTATTGTTTTTGGAGCTGACTGCACCTCCTGTGGTCACTGTTTATTAAAATCTCCCATGGTGGCCTAATTTTTCTTGTTTTGTCCTCAACTATGTGCACAGTAAAAGTTGTAAAGAAACTGGTCTGGAAGGCAAGTTTTATTGTGCATTAAACACTTTGGTTTTTTTCATGAAAACTGTAATGGTCAGGATGCTTTAAACTTCCTTCATCCCGCTCCAATTCCCTTTAATACGTTGTATAATTTATCATACTTTGAGCGTTGCAGCTCAAATAATTTCTCAGAAATGCAGCACAGGGGAGGCTGAACCAACGCTTAAATATTAAAACATACAAACACTGTGCTTGTGATGTTGACAATCAACGTAGTCATTTAACTACATTGCTGTGGATGTGGAAAAAGTAACTCAACCTGAATTTTGAAGCCTTATTTGTCAAACTGAAGGCCTGGGGCCTCTTAGCTTTTGACTGTAAATAATCAATAAAATCAAAGCAGTAAAATACCAAATTACATCGACGTTAAAAGATGTTCAATATTAAATAACTTGAAAAAGTACTAACTGAATGCAAAGACAACTATTAATTCAAATTTTAACATTTTGTTCTACAGATACGTTGTGCCACAACTGGCCCTTTGAGGAGATTTATGATCTTGATATGGCCCAAAAAGAAAATGAGTTCGACATCCTTGCTTTAGGTGAAAGGTCATACTTAAAACTGGTTAGAATAAAAACTGATTTATCCACCCAGATGAAACTGCTAGGTCTGAGCAAAAGTCGTAAACATATAAAATAAACAATAGAACTTAGGGTTAGGACTAGTTGCATATTTTAAACTTATTAATTACTTTGCGTCATCTCTTTATAAGAGATTCTGACGCAGGAAACAAGTCTAAACCTAATGAAATTACTGATTTGAACTGAATTTTCAGTCTGATGAAAGCCTTTTAATCTACAAAAAAGAAGTATCGGGAGTTTTCGAAAACATATTTTCACTGATATTTTAATCCCCTTGTTGATTCAATGAACCAATAATGTTACATTTCTGTTCTCGCTACAGGGATGGCAGCTTTTTTTCGCATGATGTAACAAACTCTCTCACTGCAGGTTCAGAGAAAGTTTAAACTCAGCTCACATCCATTCAAGCCACCAAAACATTGTGTGATTTTACAATTGTGAGATTATAATACTGTTTCTTTAGTAACTACACAGTTAAGCGTTATATAGAAATTGTTAATTTGTGTTGTTAACTGGCAAGAAGATTTTTGACAATGCTAGCAGGTGGCCTTGAAGGCACCTAGATTCAGCTGAAAGTCGGACCAGAAGAACAAATAACATGACTGAATCACTCTGAGTCAGACCAGAATAAACTCAAGGGTAAAATTAATCACAATCTAAGGAGATTGTGATTAATTTTAAGTGTTCTTTCTGGGAAACTAATGTTGCATAACTCACCACAGTTAGCCTCGTCTGACCCATCTGCACAGTCGGGGTCCTCATCACAAACCCAAAGCTTGGAGATGCAGTGCATTGATGCTTTACACTGGAACTGGTCGGGGGAGCAGGTGCTTTCAGCTGTATTCAGAAAAAAAAGGAGTATGAAAGAGAAGAGCAACATCTTTCACCATTCAGAATGAATTTTTTCTCTGTACAAAGACCTGAGTCATCATGGAATGCTACCACAATGCAAGACACAGCGAGGAAGCAAATTATGTCTCCCAAACATCTTCCTTGCCCTCACTTTTTATGTTATATTGCAACAAAGTAGGAGCAGCTTCTTTTTCATATAACGTGACATTGTTTCAAATAGCATTTTAATTTCAATGGCGCAGTGTTCATTACAAAGGTGCATTCAAAAACACATCCAATCATGCTGGCAGTTTAAGCAGTGCTGAAGTAATTAACTTCACTTTAATTAAAGTCTTTTATTCTCCTCCTGACTTTCTCGCAATCTCTTTCCCTCGCTCTCACCCCTTCTGTAATCATCGGAAAGACAAACGCATCCGGCGAAAAGTCTTGAATAGGGTGTGATATTCTGATGAGTTACATCACTGCAGACAAAATCTGCTCTTATCCTCTATGCGATTCAATTTCTAATCCCTTTTCACAAGAGCAGGCCATAACACAAGTTGTCTCCAGAATGCCTAATGAGGACTATGTAATCCTTATGGTGTGCTGTATGCAGTTCAAGTAGAGGCATGAAATAAAGATTTAAGAAAATGCTAAATTAGAATGTTTTTTTCATGATCTGTACCAATTTAAAAAATACATACATCAAAAGCTTTGTGCACTATATATTCTTTTTTTTTTGTTTTGTTTTTTTTGAAGCTTTCACAAACATATCCAATTCTTATTCCAATGCTTTATTAATAGCTTCTTCAGACAATAAAAAGTAATGTTGCAAACTCTCACGGCAGTCTGTCTCATCCTCTCCGTCACCACAGTCGTCCTGACCGTTGCAGCGCAGGTTTAGAGGGATGCATTTCTGTTTTCTGGTGCACTTGAACTGGCCTGACAGGCAGATGTATGTCTCTAGGAGGAAAAAGGGTAATAGAGAGAGCAACATCAAACAAAACGAAAAAACACCATGAGCACATTTATTCACCACACTGAATACTCAATGTAAGAAGGCATCCTGTTATTTTCCCCATTTTTATTCATATTTACCCGTGGTGAGTCTGTGGCAATGCTGGTACTCTGCTCTATTTGTGACCAAGCATTTTTTTTCAGTAAACCTCTTACTATTTGCTCTTCTGCCAGTTTATCTTTCATCATGCAGCTTTGGATTTTGTCATTAAGCCTCTTTAACTCCCTTCTGAGTCTAACTTCTAATATGACACCCATAGCAAAACCACAAAATGACTAAAAGCATGTTTACTTTCAACCCTGCTCACTTTTGTTACCAGTGAGCCTCTTAACTTGGAACTTATATGATTTGTAATAAGATGAAGTGTGTTTCTGTAAGTATCAATCTTTAGGTCACTATTCTATAATCAACTAGTTAATTGTTTTTATAATCAATCACATTACATCCCAATAAAACGCACTGACGTTTGTGCTTTAACATCAACATGTGAAAAAATGAATGACATGAATATTTTTTCAGGTACTCCAGCAGAGTAAACTATCCACTTACCACAGTTAGCCTCATCCGTGTTGTCACCGCAGTCGTTCTCTCCGTCACAGATGAAGGGAGGAAGAGCACAAAGGCCTGTACCACACTGAAAACGTCCAGGTTGGCATTTGAATTCCGCTGTTTAAAATCAAGCGTAACCCAGTGTGCAATTAGAAATAACCAAGGCGCATATATTATAAAAAAGGTCATAGCTCGGACTAGCAGGTGACCAAAACAAGGAAATAGAGAAGAAAAAAAAAAACATGTTTTTGCCCCAGATTTTCTGTTTTTATGGTTTACAACTATAACCTTCCACTTACGACAATCAGGGGGCTCGTCTGAGCCATCCCCACAGTCATCCACCGTGTCACACTTCCACCAGAAAGGGATGCACTCATCTGTCCCACAGCGAAACTGTGTTGGAATAAAAGAGGCAACAAAGAAGGGGAGTGGGTGAACACAATTTGAAGTCAACAGGCATTCTCGACTGCCTGGTTAGACTTCTACGTTCTTCAAAGCCAGAGTTAAAATCAATACCCAAACATTTCCTTCACCCTTCATGTCAGAAAAGAAAAGCCCATGAAAGAAAAGCAATTTGCCTCCAGGTGGAACAGTGCTGATCAGAACAGAGGAGCAAACAACATGATCACAGCAGGTGTAGACATGGTGGGGAAGGAGGAAGAAAGGAGCTGACCTGACTGGAGGTGCAGTTGGAGAGGCAGGTTTTGTTGTCGGCAGCAAGGTAAAAGTTTGTGGGACAGGCACATTTGTGTTCCCCGCCAGGGGAAAGAAGACATAAATGACTGCATCCACCATTTGCAATCTGGCACTGGTGCTTGGGCACTGGACAGCAAAATACAAATACAAGACAGAGCTCAAACGGTCTGACATTAGGCATGTTTTTCTTCCAGCTGAAAAAAATAACAACTAAGGAACAAAACTGTTAGCTGTTTGGAACAAACATGAGAGTTTGATGCACTATTTACCTTCAGGCTGCCGTAGTGAGTGGTAGACCTTGATTGATTTGATGGCTTGCCAGGAGTTGAGGAGCTCAATCGCTTGAGTGCCTGTAGTCTTGTGAGCACGTCGGAGTGATTTGGACTTCCCATCAGTCCAATACACAAAGTCCTCAAACAAAGTCAGTGCCATTACTCCTTGGATGTGGTCATAGGACACTAAAAAAGGAAGTCACGTGTTAAGTTCTCTGTCTGAAAAGGGTTGATATCATTCAAAATCCCTTGGAAATTAAAGCAGTTCAACAGGTTTAATAATAGATCTCTCATAATTTTCGAAATAGAGTTTTTTTTTTATATTTTAAAGGATAATAAAATACAGTGCCTTTCACATTTCAGAATGCTACAACCACAATATTCAACAGATTTATGTGACAGATCAACGCAAAATTGTGAAGAGGAAATTTTACATGGTTTCCAAAATGTTCTAGAACCACCTCTGCATCAGATTTGCACTTTTAGAGTCAATAATTTTTACTCAGTTTTTCTCTTCAAATCAGTTTATAGTAAGAAATAGATGGAAAGTATCTTCTTTTAAATCTTGTCAAAGGTTGTCAATTGGATTCAAGTGTAAATTTTGACAAGGCCATGGTGACTCAATGATTACTATTTGATCTACATCAACAATCTCAACTCCATTTCTTAAGAGCTACAATCCCACAACTTTTAGATGCAGCCGTTCCATTTAGGGAATGTCTTGCTTTCCATACACTTTTCAGATATTTTCTCATTTTCAGATCACAAGTTGATGGTAAGCAGCAAGAATGTCCAAACTTAACCCATTTGTAATCTTTATCCCTGGCATAAATAGTGTGTTGATTGTTCTCTGTAATAGCATTTGTAATGTTATCTAAGAAAAGTTAACAAGCTTCACAAAACAGTTGAATTTACACTTAGATTAATTACACCCAGACTATGACTTTAGAAAGCAATTGGATTTATTAAGAGGTACAGGAGTAAAGGAGCCTGAATAGAAACACCACAGTTTTCAGAATATTATCCATTAAAACATATAGAATTATTAAAACTATACATAATTTTACTTTCACTTCATAGTTTTGAATTGGTCTATCAGAATAATTCCTAAGAAAATACATTAAAGTTCGTAGTTGCAACATGACAAAATGTAAAAAAACAAAACACTGTACATGAATCACCATCACTGCCACACTCAGTGGTAATACATCAAGGTGAGCTCCCTAAACTTAATTTTAAAATTTAAAATGTGCAACTTATGTTGTCGCACCATTTATTTTTTACCTTTGCGTCTCTGGGTGCCGTCCATGTTGGCAAACAGGATGTGGTTATCGTCTGCCCAG
This sequence comes from Girardinus metallicus, assembly GCA_903067095.1. Taxonomy (NCBI): domain Eukaryota; kingdom Metazoa; phylum Chordata; class Actinopteri; order Cyprinodontiformes; family Poeciliidae; genus Girardinus; species Girardinus metallicus. The sequence goes on along the minus strand of CAEGAE010066550.1, from coordinate 81,817 downwards.
TACAGTCTCTTGTTGGTATAATCAATAGTGAGAGCAGTGGGGCTATAGATCTCTGTGTCAATGATGACCATTTGCCCCCGGCCGTCCATGCCTATACGTCCAATCTGAGAGGGCTCACAGCAGTCTACCCAGAACACATACCTAGTCACAAATATTGCAGAATTGAGAAAAGCTGCATGTCACTATAGGCAACATTAAAATGGAGTACTATTCAAAATAACAAGGCGATACGACATAAGGGTCAGATAAATCAGTGGAGGTAAAAATGAATAATGTGGATACACATGCCAGTAAAAAGAAAACAATAATACTGAAACTAATAACAAATGCCTAAAGTTGTGATAACACCACGTTAAATAAAAAAGAACATTCTCATTTCCACAGATTATGTGTGTAATCACCAACTAAATAAATATTAGACAAAAAAACTATGATTTATTTTATTAAAAAAAGTATGGATTTGAAGAATCATTCAAAAATCTGTAATTTTTGAGAATAAAACTCAGTTGTAAGCTATTGTAAACTCTTTAGTTTTAATATTCTCACCCCGTCTGGGGATCCAGAGCAAGATCTGTGGGGTTCTTGAGACCAGAACTGATCAGGATGGTCGGGTAAAGGCCGTTCGCTTTTGACACTTCTAGTGTTTTCTTCTCTGCATCACACCAGTACAGATTTTTTCCAATCCAATCCACTGCTAAAGCACTGGGCACCGCTGTCCTGTGGACAATCTGTTAAAACAGAAATCAAAAAGTTTGGTAAAAGTAGTTTGAAACACTAAAAAACATTTAACTGATAAGCTATGCTCAGTAAAATACTTTTTTTCTACTGCATTTTGGGCTCTCTTAACTTTTCAAACTGAATGGTTTTGAGAGGCTGTCATGTGCTGCCATGGTAACCGCTAAACATGAGTCTTGTGCATGACAAAAGGTTGTTGAGAATACTGCAGGGTGATGTAATGACCTAAGGCTACAGACCAAAAGCCTCAGCTTTATTTTAATGTGTATTTGCATACAGAACACTGTCAGAGATAAAAGCCTGCTTCTAACGCTAGTTTGTGAAGAAAAGGTCAGCCCTTCAAATATATTTACAAAGAAATGTGTTAGGAAGCATGCGGGGTGTAGAGGTAGAGCATATACAGAGGCTATTAGATTCAACGCAGCAGTCTGGGGTTTGAGTCCCAACCCTGAGACCTTTGCTGTATGTCATCCCCCCCCCTCTCTATTCCCTAACAAGTCTACTGCAAATAAAGGCTACCAGTACCACTAAAACCTTTTTAAAAATGTGTAGTAAAATAGATATTTGTTCAGGACTAGGATAGTTTTTGTTGAAAATGCTATTTTCGCAAAGCAGAATGAGCTCACCTACAGTCATTACTTGATTAGTCTCATGGGGAGCAGAAGGGAGCAATTTAATAAGGTCAAGCAGTATTGACTGATGACTTTAAAATTAGATTCTACCATCAAAAGTCATCCCCGCTGCAAAGAAGAAAATAGGTTTTGAACATATGAAAGACTTTCTCAGTAAAAGAAAAAATGGTGGTGGTCAGAGGGTTCGGGTTTCACCAATTGTATGGTAACCTCGTTCCTGTCAGTCTGTGCCAGGGCAGCTATGGCTACAAAGTAGCTTACCACCACTAGCGTGTGACTAAATGTAATCTAAAGTGCAGTGGGGTCTTTTGGACGACATAAATACATTAGTTTTCCTCAAAATTAATGTGTTAAATTCCCAGCCCTATTTTTTACGTAAAGTCCTTCTACTAGGTTATCACTTTCTATTGTTCAGAATAACTACTCCACAAAAAAAATGGAAAATGTCAACATTTGAATATGACTTTTCAAAAAATAAATATAAAAAAGGATGTTGAGTGATCTGCATGTAAAAAGTGGAGCCGGTTAGATCCTCCATTTTTCCTGCCATTTCAACAAAAAGATAGTAAGACCTTCAAAATACCTGCTTATGACCTGTCGCAATGTTAAAAAACAAAATGACAAAAAAGAAGGGTATTTGCAGGGGTTTGTGAGGTCTTTTGGCATACGTTGGGCTCTCCAGGAAGCATAAGGTATGAGCGTTGAAGACACTGTTTTTAGCATGCACCAACCTTCTGTACCAAGGTCATGTTAGTTAATCATTGTGGCAGCATATCAAGGTCCTGTGTGGAGCATGAAGAAGTGCGGTGGCAGTTAAATATGAGCATATTTATAAACTAATTTACTTCATGGCAACAAATGCCACAAAAGAGAATTGCATGTCAGCAAAAATCTTTATTTACCTTTAGAAACACTACTTCCCAGCAAAATGATTGCTTAAAAACGGAAATCACGGATGGATACAGGTAACGTTTATATAGCTAAATGGAATAAAACTAAATTATATGGCACAGATCCGGTTCAGAATGAAATGATGCGCTGAAGTCCAAGTGAAAAATGAAAAGGAAAAATGCCCACTAACTATTTTTCTAATTAAATACTACTATAATTATCTTTGCAAATAAAATCCATACACCTTTTCAATTCCATGCTTTTCCTCATATAGCAAACCTGTGCGAGTGGCTGTTCATGTCAGTAACTCTTTAATTAACCCTATGTGATAAGCTCATGGATCTGTGATTCAGACAGTTTGCTAAGCGGTGTCAGGGGCTCAGGCTGAAAACTGTGGATATAAGAGAGCTATATAAGCCTATTGCTCAGCACACAAAAGCTAATGAGATGTGGCACGGGGACTCAGAAAGTGTTATCCTAATGTCCCATCAGCTCTTCTATCTGGGTTTTGATCCCCTGACCTTACCCAACCTGGTGACAACACCTGAGAGAGCATTTGTAACACAATGCTTGCCACATTCATCTGACAGCCATTAGTTATCTTTGCTAGCACTCTTTCGGCACTATTAAGCAAGCAAGAAGCTCTTTCCTGATGCAATAAAAAAAATCTATGATGTCAAAAGTGTAAAATATTAAAGACACCTATCTTTAGCTGAGCGGCGATAATGAGCTACTTCAACCACGTGTTGTTCAAAAGCAGAACATGTTTTTAAACTGTAAAATCTGATAATTAGACTGAGCAAAAACAGAGCTGAGATGGGTGGGTAAAAATTGAAGTGAGAGTAAGGACAGGAAACATAACGATTCATCTCCACAGTGAAACAAGCAACATGGTAGTCAGTCACAGCAGCAATATCTCATCAGTTACCTTAAGGTCGCTCCCATTTAGGCGCATTCTGTTGATCTTTCGACCACTCGGCCTGGTTGAATCCACCCAGTAGATGAATTCCTTTTTGTAGTCAAAATCTAGGTGGATGATGTTGTAGAGGGCCTAGGAAATAGAAAACACGCATTGCATGTTAAAGCATGTTAAAATTTATCTGAATGAAAATGGGTCAAGCTAAGTTCCCTGTGTGTGTGTGTGGGGGGGGGGGGGGGGGAAAGCATTAGGCTGTCACTCTAACTGCCACCATAAATACACAACATTTGGTAATTAAACAGAAACACATTTATTTGCATCTGCTCAACCAAAAGGTGATTTCAATTTGCATTGTTAAAAAGTAAAAAAAAAAAAAAAAAAAGATTCATGCTCTTTTTATATGTGATATGTTTTGTGCAGCACAGGCAATATTGATTTTGGTGGATATCCCATAGCTCTCGAGGCTTTCAGTAATACAAGCAATTTTAAAATTGACTGGAGAGCAAGCTGAAGTCCGATCAAAGGAGCAGAGTGAGGTACCTTTCTTCAATGTTTAGCTCATAGGAGCCCGCTGTCAGTCAGACAGTGCCGCACACCAAACAAGTGCCCCCACCCTGCTGTCTCACACTGTAGGAGCCTTGAACACACGTCAGGCAATCTGACAGGTGCAATGAAATGTCTTCATCAGATCATCAACACTTTCATAGACAGGTCGCAAAGGGTCCTGAGGGAAAATTTCTGTACTCCACGTATCTGTTACAGAGCTGAAATCCACCTTTCTCTTGTACTTCTAAAATTGAACGGTATATTTTATTAATTTACCTGGAGGACAGCATGGAGAGGGATTGAGACCCTTTAACTGAGCTTTGATATAAAAAGAAAACAAAAGTCATTTTTTTCTATTTTTATCTCATTAAAATGATGCTGCAGGTCAGATCATTTGCTTAAACCTCTTCACATTTCATCACCTAACAACCAAAACCTTTAAGTGAAAGTGTAATTATACAAAGTTTTGAAAATGAACTCATCTCTCCTTGTGTCTGTTCTAACCAGCTGACCTATGGCTGCTGTAGAAATGCATCCTCAAGAACTTTCTTACCCAGGTTGTTAGTTTAGGTGAACAGCCATGTTTTAGTGGGTTTAAAGTTGTTTTAAATTTCCTAAACATGGATTTAATTGAGCACTGTGAGACGTCCAAAGCTCAGCTTATTATTTTAAAACTGAACCCTTCTTTGAACCTATACAATGCCTGTCTAGTGTTTCACATCAGCTATATTTATAGTGAGAGAAAAACACACACAGCTGGGCTCTCTTCACTAATTGGAATGTCTTTAAAACATTCCAATTAATATTAAAATTCTTTTGGTATTTTCATTGCCCTTATCAGCTTATTTTTGTGACTCTTGTTATTCAGAAGCAAGTGTTTATTTCAAAGTGCTATATGAATAAAATTGACACTGGATTTTGTTAAACATTCCACTAGATGTGGAATGTTCTTAGAAAATGACAAAAACATGAAAGAGTTGAAAACTTATGAATACATTTTCAACAATTTACGATACATTCATAGAAAAAAAAAACTGCAATATTTCAATACTGAACCTTATTGCCCAACCCAAGCCCTGATGCTGCATGATCACTCAATGTGATTTCATATTATTTTATTGCATATTATTTTCCAAAGACGTATCTCTTTCTTCAAAATGACCTGACCATGGTGATCCTGCCTCTCCCCTGAAATGTCCTGCTGGAGATCTGAGAAGTAAAATTAATGTTTGTCTGATTTAAAAAAAGAAATTGTAATGACTTACGCTTATCAGAGGTCAGGGGCTGAGTTAAGAGGTTAATTTGACTGTGAGAGAAGGATGTAAGATACTTGTGAGGTGAGTTATGGCAAATTGCATCCTGCCTTTTGTGATAATCAACAGTTAGATTCAAGTATAGCCCAGAGCAGCAGTGAGACCTGAAAATGATTGAGAAATCACTTCCAACGGTTTCTCCATTAAGCGAATTCGCCCCTCTGTTCTGCACTAAGCGAATTGCCCACTTGCTTTCACACTTGTTTTTGGAGTTTGTTTTTCATAATGAACTGAACGGATTTAATTAAACAGATTGTTTTCTTCTTTTTACACAAGAGATGTATACACCATTTTTATTCATTTAAAAGTTCTGCTGGATGAATTACAGTGTCTTCAGCAGCTACTAATACCCCAGTTAGATATAATATATATACATTAGTCAACTTAAGTAAGTACAAAGACTTAAAAAAAATCAGATGTTAGTGCAGTCGCACAACTTCACACAAAGAATGTTCAATGATTCTCAAATGGTGAGAAAGTAATCATTTTCTTTCTTAGGGGATGGATTTTTGAAAAATCCATCCTTTTTCCCTCTTTCAGTGCAAGAGGATGCTTGTGCAACATTAGGTGAATTTATGCGGAGGCTTTTTAAATACTTTTAACAGGGGAGGCCAGTAAGTGTTAACAATTGAATGTTAAATTTTTTATTCAAATTTTTTAAATACATTTTTATTTTACCAGTCTTTCGGAAAACAGTCGGGCATGTTAACTAGTGTGCCTCTCCTCTAACTTTGCAATGTATTGGCATTAAAAAAAAATCCAAAAGGACTGTACAAAAACTGTCTGTGCGAAAAAATGATTGTGCTGATGTTGCACATGTTAGACAATGTTGTGACCAAAGTCTGCAGAAGTATTGTCGGTCTTGGAGCTGAGGCTGTATGTGACAGATGGGAGCTGAATTATTTTGGAGTCTGTTTCCATTGTACAGCTTCAACAGGTCTCTATGTATTTCTGTGAGGTGCATAACTTCAAATCACAGTGTATCTTACAGGGCTGTATCCAGGCAGTTTTTAAGAAGAGATAAATGCAGGCCACGGGGTGTCACACCAAAATAAAAACCCAGGCAAGAAACAGGGTTGTAATAAACTTTACAAAAGCATGTGAATTTCCTTCAGCTAATATTAGAGTCCTGTTTGTCAAAGCTCTCACAATCATCAGATTCTTTAGTATCTGGCAAATAGTTTTCTTCTTCAGAAGCTGCAACCATTAAAGCAATAGGTGTAATTTATTGTATGTACAAAGTTTTTATCTACAATGTTTAAAATACAGCTTAAAATATGCAATGCCCAATACTAAATAGATACTAATATTTTTCATTTATTCTGCCTAAGACACTCTCACGTCTGCTAAGCTGGCAGACATAGCTCAAAGCTTTTTACAAATACTATGATTATGAAAAGGTTGAGATTACCTGTTTTAAGATGGTGTAATTTGAACCATCCACACTCAGTTTGCGGATCTCATGGTGGTCTGCCATGATGAGAAAAGGCTCCTCAGCTGAAATACAGAACGCATGGCATTAAGGGACTTGTACTGTTATGTGAGGAAATGCTTCAAATTGAGAAAACAGCAGTCAAGCTGACCTGATATAGCCTTGCATGTGTTTGGGTTGCGATCCACAGGCTCATAACCATCCACACAGAGGCACCTGTAGGACCCATAGGTGTTGATGCAGCGCTGGCTACAAGGGAGGGTAGTGGAGCATTCATCAACATCCACACAAGTCTTCCCATCATCTTTCAGGTGGAAACCAGGCCAGCATTTACACTGATCATTAAAAAAAAAACATGAAAAACATAAAAAAAAAATATTGCTTGGAGATATTGAAAAACATAATGAAAACATATGAAAATGTAATGAAACTAAAAATAAGAATAACTTAAAAATATCAGCGTTTTAAGTTCTGACTTATTTCTCTATAACCTTCATGTGAAAAGAAAATAACTCTTCCTTATATTATTTTCTGCTTTGCTATTAACAGTAATGTCTACAAATTCAGCGGCCATTTAAATCTCCTTCCTAAAGCAGTAAATAAGGTAAAGTTGGCTCACCAGAATTTTATTCTCCCTTTTTTATTCTTTATTGGCTTTCCCTTTTTTATTTATGGTTTACTTACAAGACAACATTCTACTCTGAAACATGTTTACTCTAAAACCGTCTGATAAGAACAAAGCAAAGATGCTACAAAAATGTAAGTGATAAAATCACAAAGAAGCTTGTAGTTTTACAAAACAAGCTAAGCTTGAAGGAAGATATATTTTCTTATTTTGAAAACAAGAAAACTTCTTAACCCCAAATCTCATAGACCGTTTGCCTCAACATTCCTCAAAGTGAATCAAATGTGAAAGAGACTTTTAATCAGGCAAACTGGCACTTAAAACAGGAGGAAACTTCATAGGGAGATTTTTGTTTTATTTTCCTCTCTTGGGGAAAAAAAACAACAAAACTTAATAAACCATAACCTACAACTCAACATTAAATCTGTCTTATATGCCAAAAAATGTCTATAAACATGGTATAGTTCTGATGCAATCAAATTTTACATCCACTAAAACTTTCTGCCCTTCCAAAGAACGTACTGAGGTACAACAGGCATTTTATCAAGAGGGGGTTCTGTTAAGTCACTTTAATTAAAAAAATGCTGTTCAAATAGTTTCTTTAAATGCTTTGAAGGGAACCAAAGTGGTGGATCTATTAAACCATGACTCCCTATTATATTACTAGATTGATTATATTTTTATATTGTTTCTAATTGGCTTACCATTTATTAATACTTAGGGGTATATCTAAAGATTTCTTCTCGGTTTCTGACACACTCAGTCATTATGCAATAAATAGACAGAGGGCTATGGAGGAAATCTCTGGATCTGTCCTAAAATTTCTTCATGTGTATCTGCCGGGGTGGCCTGAGGTATAAATTAATTTTGCAACTGCTTCAGGTCCTCTTCTAGCCCCAGGGCCCCAGGAGAAACTGAATCAAAACAGACCAGTCAGTTTTAGAATTTATTGTACTTTTTTTTATCTTAACTTCCAGAGGCTTGAAAAGATCAGCCCCTTTATATATATTGCTGACATGATACAGCAATAGACCTCTAATCGAACACTGAGGTGCTCCAATCAGAATCTTTTAATAGTCCCTCTCTCATTTCAGGACTGGAAGATATTGATTTTCACAAACAGGAGCACCAAGGCTGTGCAATGTGCAGCCTTTATTTTTGTGCAGTTTGGACTTTGTGGATACTTCCAGAAAGAAATTGAAGGGCTTTTTGTGTATACTTACTGAGTTGACTGCAATAAAAACAGCTGAAAAGACATGGGTTATAAGTGACATGCTACCCTATCTCTTTTGCAGAATTTTAACACAGCACATTACACTGGTTTTAAGATCTCAAAACAGTGTGTAAAATGAAAAGTGAACACATCTTCTCTTTACGCAAGTCGCTGTTTCCGGCAAAGCAGGAAAGCTAACATGTGTATGTGTCATGTCATTAAAACCACGACACATACACACACAGGCACACATACAGCTCTGGAAAACAATTAAGAGACCGCTTAAAATGATCAGTTTGTCTGACTTTACTTTTTATAGGCATATGTTTGAGTAATATCAACATTGTTCTTTTATGTGAACTACTTACAACTTTCCTCTGAAATTCCAAGCAAAAATGTAGTATTTATTTGTGGAAAATGAGAAATGTTCAAATTAAAGAAAAAGATGCAGTGCTTTCAGACCTCAAATAATGCAAAAAAAAAAAAAAAAAAAGGAAAAAGTTCATATTCATTTAGAAACAACAATACTAATGTTTGAACTCAGGAAGAGTTCAGAAATCAATATTTGGTAGAATAGCCAGGATATTTTCTATGGGGTTCAGTGCAGTGGTCTCTTAATTTTTTTCCACAGCTGTTTATACACACTGCTCTGTGGCTCAAAAATTCAATCTCACCTCAGTGACCAACTCAGTGACCAATGCGAAACCAAAAATAACTTAAGAGTGCTTGTATCAGCTGCTCTGCACCAACTGTAAATCCTCTTCTTATCCGGAGTTATAGCCTTGATGGCCTTTCTGCTGATCTCCCTGTTCAGGCCACAAATGGATGAGCTAAAGGTTTGCATTGATGTGCTCTTTGTCCAGATCTGCCCCCGTCATGACAAGTTAGAAGCACTTTATTTTGTGCTTTCTGGCAATTTCTTAAGCAGTAAACACCAACCCGCAGAGGAACACAACAATAAAATTCAGGAATGAATGGTTAAAACTGCCACAATCTGACAACCAGAATGACCATCAAAACACTCCAGCGGTTGTGGCCTTGACCTGGAGCCAGCCCTCATATCAAAATGCCACTGTTGCGCTGCCAGAAGCAGAACAATGACATGGCACAGTGAAGAAGCGAGGTGGATCGGACAGTTGTTGGCTTATCATTAACCCACCCACCTCAACCTAAAGGCTTTCAAGGTTACAAAGCGAGAGTGTACATTTATGTGTATAAATATATATATATATGCTCCAACCCATCTTTATCTGTTTAATGATGTGCAAAGTAAGGCTTGATTTATTATCAGTCATTAATCATTCATGTCCACACCACTACTGATATGAGCCCCACATTACACCTGCTAGTGAATTAGAAATGTTGCTGCTGCAGCTCAGCACTGCAGGTCAGGGAAGTTTTTTAATTAAAATTTTGCACTGTAGTGATTTACCTGACTATTGGAATGCAAGTCACACGGTAAAATGTTGCGATATATAATAGCTGTGCTGCGACTCATTAACTGAGCTGCCAGATTTCATATTATTAACAGATATTGACACGATATTTGTTTCTTACCATGTTTACTTTTACTTAACCTGAGTTAGTTTGTTTAAGTATAGACGTGGATAGGTAGTGTACTTTCAGTCAGTGCCTTGCAAAAGTATTCACACCCCTCAAACTTTTTCCTCAGATTTTTATTTGGATTTTACATGAAGGACAGATAAACATTTGTTACATTTTCAGTTGTTGCAGTTCACTTTCATACTGCAAACGCACCAAACCCTGTTCACCTGTTCACCCTCACATCTGTGGCGGCGCTGCACCAAAAGCCACTGAAGGACACAACATAAAAAACCTCTAAAGAAGACACTGAGAGCCACTTCCTTCTTCACAAAATAAAAACAAAAAAAGGAGTTGTGTCAGATTTTAGTGGTTTTAGGATTTATTTTTTGTCATCGGACTTTCTGGGCAAGTGAACTACAGTTCAACAAAAGAGAACTAGTCGGGGCTGGTGTGAATCCACCTTTGATGAAATTCACTGAGGTTTTTTGTTGTAGCATGACTAAATGTAAAACTGTTTAGAGGTAATGAATACTTTAGAAAGATACTGTTATATAGCAGTGTTATAAGTTCTCTGTTGACTTACCTTGTAGCCCACAGTGAGATCCTGGCAATCCTGCGTGCACCCACTGACTCTGCGGTTCAAACATTCATTCACATTGCAGTTCCTCTCATCTGATCCGTCTCCACAGTCATCTTTCCCATCACACAGATTCCCCTGAGATATGCAGCGGCCATTGGAGCACATGAAGAAGGAGCCATTACACAAGCTTCCTGAAGAGAACAAAGAAAAACTATCAAAACACCCTGTGATCACCCATGAAAGCTCATAAAAGTTATTGCCTTCACATTGGATAATAGCCAATAAATTAAACTCAGAAAGTCAGAGGCCTTTTTGTTTCCTCCATATAAATCCACCAGTTTCCTTGGCGAGTGATGCTGCTGGTGACACTGATGAAGAGATTCTTTCAGAGAGCCAAACAGCAGCCCTACCTGCAGCAAGACATTTGAGGTTCAGCGGCAGTTCATCTGAGTGATCGGGACAGTCCGCATAGCCGTCACACTCCCACTGAGAGCTGAGAAGACAGCGGCCGTCCCCGCAGCGAAACTCCCCAGATCCACAGGAGCGATAGACTAAAAAAGAAAGCGAGCCACTATCCCATGAAGTTACACTCGGACTTGTCAGTTTCAGAGCTTTCAATTTGGTTGGAACCTTTACAGAGTTAAGTGTCAATTATGTTAAACAGATTTACAGAAAAAAGATTTGCATGACCACCGTTAATAGCATAATGAGGCACTATAAGAGTGTAAATGGAATCATTGCTGATCAACAATTCAAGCCATCTGGAAGTATAATGGCATTCACAGCTGCAGCAGCCAACATTTCAAGAATAACCATGCGTTTCCTCGGTCAGTCATTGTAAATCAAAGCTGGAACAGAGAATTCCCTCCACATGAGCTACTCCATAACAGTATGTGACTAAATAAAACTCGGGTGTCAGCATGTCCACAAACATTGATACAAATGTGTCTCTTGTCAATGTATTGATAGTATAACAAACCAGCTGCAAACCACAAGAAACATGCAGTCTTCTCATTTTAGAAATCTCAAAGGAGATTTTATTGAGTCAATGCTGCCATTATTGAAAGTTGTTTTCTTTTATTTAGAACTTTAAAAAAATAAAGTTAGATCAGATCAGAGACAAACTTGTAGAATTAAGACATTTCTTACACAGTGCCTTTCTGACAATGTGAGGTAGACTAAAAGATTAAAAAGAAACAAGACACTATGTGCCAGTCTAAATAAATTCAAGAAGCGAGGAGATAGTGTTTTTTTTTTTTCTTACTAGATCTTGACTTATGTTTCTGTAATGCTCAATGAATTTTTATGGAAAGATTATTTGCAACTTCCTACTTTACATTAGGTTTTAAGAAATAGATGCTTAGAACATTTAAGTCAAAATATATTCTACTCTCTGAGATGTTTGCTGAAATGATTTCTATCTAATTTGAGGAAAAGGCCTTTTAGCAGATGAAAACGGTATAAGTTAAAGTTTTGGGATTGGTTGGATACTAAACAAACTGAACCAGAACATCAGTGGAACAACAAAAGAATATAGTGTGTGCTATGGATCTGAAGTCGTTACGAGTCTGATCAGCCAGTCTTAAGAAACAGACTATCATTGTAGAAAGAATCTATCATATTCTGCCTATTCAAAATTCTCAGACATGTAATTATCCTGAGAACTTTAAATAGGCAGGTTAAAAAGAGTCAAGCTTAACCACCTGGGGATTATTTGAAAAGCTCATCTGAATTTATATTTTTTAGTAATGAGCCATAACGGACAACCCTTATTTTGAGGGTAACACTTAAGTCATAAAGAAACTGAAGGCTTCAAGATTCAGGACACTAACAAAGGATTGTGGGGACTGTTGTAGAGGAAAGTAGGAGTTACGGGTGAAAGGTCAGATTTAGATGTTTCTCAATACTACATGCATTGTTACATTCAGAAATCTGTCCACCATTGCTGTTTAATAGCTCAATAGCAATTTTCAAAAGAACCGTTTTCATTTATCACTGTTAAATATGAAGAGTGTGAGAGACCAAGATAAATCTACTTGCCACATTCCACGGACTCGTCAGATCCATCTCCACAGTCGTTATCATGGTCACAGACGAATCGCTGGGGGATGCACGCTTTGTTGTGGCACCGAAACGAGTTGTCATCACATGTGTTGTTTGGGGCTGATGGTCGAAAAAAGAACATTCAGTCACTAATGAATGGATAAACTTTTTCTTCCCTGCTGTGGTACAGGGAATGTGTACAAACTAATGTTTTGCCTTTTATGCTTTTTCTAATTGTTGTTCCCCTGCTAAGTGGGTTTGAGTCAAAGAAGAAATAACTCTGGTTACGCCACTAAGTGATGGCTGTGTTTGTGTAGAAGCCTCTAATTATCCAATTACCCACTAATTCTCTCTGTATGCATCCTTTTTGCACCATGGCTTAAAATTAGTTGGGCCTTTTGTTTAATCTTTAAGTAATGAAATGTCATAAAAATAATAAGATTGTATTGAACTAAAAAGGGCAACCTCACCACAGCCAGCTGGAGAGAGTTCGTCGCTTCCATCAGGACAGTCCCTCTCACCATCACAAAGCCAGCGTTTGGGGACACAGGCATACGATCCAGGACAGCTGAATAATCCTGGAGCACAAGTTACTGTGCCTGAGAAGAAAACAAGATCTCATCATCTACTTTTAGATACCAAAAGACTTGGTTCTTCAACAAAAAGAAACATGTTTACTTATTAGCACTTCTGGTAAACTCTTATAGAAAGCTTCAAAATGTACAGAAGTTTTATTACTTTATCTTATCCTTACACAAAAGAAAAAAAAATCATCTCAAAAAGCCAAGCTTTTATCTTAGAACATTTAGTACATGTATGAAAATTCCCAAGTTAGAGAGAAATTGATTCCAATAAAATCACACACTGCAACATTATTATTGCCATTTCTGTTAAAACCTTTCACAATTCCCTTTTACTTAAAGTACAACACTTAGTCTTTTATAATACTCAAAAGATTTTGTTTATTTACATTTGTTCTAGAGGGACAAGAAAAAACGCTCTTTTATGGCATTGCTCTCAAACAAGTTGTCATATAGATAGAGCCTAATAGCTGTTAGAGAGATTTTCTGACTCAAAGATCCAATAATTGCTGTATTTCCCACAGTGATCGTTGAAGATTTCTATGTAGTTTCTTGCTATCGAGATGAGTGGGTTAAAGAAATTGGCCTCTTCTTCATGTTTCATGTCACATTTACATGGTGGGGAAAAAAAAAAAATTGTGGATTACTAGTAATGTAAATCTTCTAGAAACTTCAAAACCAAACGTGGCAGTAGGATTATTTTTTGGTTGAACTACTTGATAAATGTAGAGAGATTAATAATTGCAATTTTCTAAATTTAAATTGTACTATTGCAGTAACATATATATTTTAAAGGCTTTTTAAATGTTTTTCAGGGAGAAGGGGGGGGCAATGAACCTGGTCAGCACAGCTTAACTTAATGATGATGTTTTTAAACTTTTTACATTCATTAAAAATAAAACTAGCTGCATAAATTTGCAAAACATATGATATACTATATACTAAATGTTTTTTGCTTACAGTATATCCTCCTATGAACCAAATGTAATTTTCTCAGTGCAGCAGTTCTTTGTTTAGTGCCAACAACATACTGACTGTGCTTTATGAATAATAATTATTTAGCGAATTCTGCACATCAGCAATATTAACCCCTTTTTCTTACCACTGCCCTTAAAGGCAAATACTGACAGGGAGAAAAATTAGCTGCACTGAGAAACAAAGGTAAATACTGCAGTTCAATTAGGCATGTGTGCCTACAATGCCCATCATGCTTCTGACAAGAATTGTGCTTTTGGAGACCTCTGGACCATTTCATTAATATTTCCATGACACCCCATTACATCGAAATTACACCACCAATGTTCGCAGTGGTTTCTGTCTCTTTATCATGGCTGGTTTTGTTTTATTGTAGAATTCATTACACATACATCTCATTTGCCCACTGAAATAGCTATGCCTCTTGGGTCCTGGTGATGAAAAATCTATTTGCCTCAGTGCTCACTCGAATTATCAGAAATGCCTGCGGTCTCATTTGTTGCCTCATTAAGACCGTCTCATTTCCAGTTCTGCCTCTGGAATGCACAAAGCTGCAACAAGCAACGTGGCAGATGTGACCTTTTATGTTAATAGCAGAGCCTTCATGACATCTGAAAGGGCACTAACCACAGATCTGCACACTCTCGTCGAGTCCGTCCTCGCAGTCGTTCTCCCCATCGCACAGCCACTGTTTAGCTATGCACTTGTTCTTGGAGCAAGCGAATTGGTTCCACAGGCAGGATGAGTCTGCGGAAGGTAGTGGAAGAAAATTCAGCGCCATAAATCAAAGTGAAAAGGAAACAAAAATGGCTGTACAATAACCGACAGAAGGGAAAATATTTTTGATCAAAACACAAGTGGGCTGGCTCTCATTTGCTGCTTAGTTTTATTGTCTGGCGCTAAAGATTTTCTTATTAGTAGCAGCCGTTATCCAAAGAATTGCAAATGGAAGTTTTATTTCAGTTTTCCAACTAAGAAATATTGGTGTTTATTGTGCTGGGAAAAGAAACAGTTAAAGTAGTGCCTTGAGTCTGCTAATTTTATCACCTTGTAATAAAAAACAAACTTAAAAAGGTTACTATATCAACTAATTCATACAGGAGGCTGAAGGGAAATATTATTTGTTATTTAAAACCAAAGGTTCAGATTTCTTTCACTACATAATTTCTTACAATTTATCATGAAATTCCACTAAAATACCATGAAGTTATGAGAAAATGTAAAAGTTGAAGGGACTGAATACCTCTGTAAGGCATTGAAATTGAATAGTTCATCCACATCCGTGTTGGTTTAGTTGAATGTTCTCATTTATTTTTGACAGAAAGGAGCTGAATGTCGTCTAAGAGAACACTCTGCTGATTGCTGTATAATGGCCATTGTGTGAAACTTGGATATACGGTATTCATGAGCAGCACTGAATTTGTGTCACCGAGCCTCGTACTTTCCCTGGGGAGTTGCTCTGTGGTCTCATTCTCTCAGATGTCAGGCTGGGCTAAGTCTGCCAAAGCTTTGATAAGATGTTGAGAGAAGGAAAGGGGGATGTGTGCTGCAGGTCAGACCACAGCACAGGGAATTATGGATCCAACTAAAGGTGGGGGGGTAGCAGTGGAAGAAATAGCTCCCACTGAGTTGGTTTCCCCCCTGTCATACTTTATGCATTACTCTATCTTTAAGCTCACTCATACCAGGATGTCAGATACGGGTGAGATAAATTGCTAAATCTGGAAACTCAGATTATCCAGACATCCTGTGCATGAATTCAAATTTGCACTTCAAATGTGAACAGCTGCTTGAAGTGCACAACAAAATAGCAGGTCTAAAGCACACTAAATGCATCAAAGGAAGTCTTTCATGTCTCATTTTCAATAGTGAATTGCGAAGTAGAAAAGTGCATTATTCATTGTGAAGGGTAGAAATGATTATTTCGTCCAATCAGATGTGGAACTTGAAATCTCTGAAATGCAAAGACATTTTTCTCAAACCACAATGCTTTTGCAGTCATGTTATCTGTCACTCGGGCTTTTTATATGATAACTAACCCAGAGGAATAGTAATGTCAGTTTGTTGTGAAAAGAAAAGAACATCTTGGAGATCTGGGGCGTAATCCACAACAGTCTTTATGAAAGCACCAACAGGCCAAAGTGACATTTCTTGATAAAAAATGAAAATTGTCTTTATATAATGACAAGACTGACAATATTCAAAATAAGCCAGAATTTAAAAGGCTTTAAACAAAAATATTATAAACTGCATGCCTTCTATCCATTCTTTGAAGCTAAATATTAATAAGAAATTTGTTCGTATCATTTGAACAGATAGACAGAAATCTGACCGACTTGAACTTTCTGGATGACTTCTGTGGTGCCTTTTATTTGTCTGTTTATGCCGTCAGACTAAAATTGTTGGTCTGCAGCTTCACTGTTATGCATTGCTTCCATGCAATGTCTTTAGGTATATTTAAATCAATTCATGTTGATGTCATGTTTTGGCTTTATTGACAACATTTACGTTTTTTTTTTTTTTTTTTCTGGAGTTGATATTTTGGATTCATACATTGGATGAAAAGTATGAATTAATCATAAATTTTCTCTATTTCGTAAATAGTCAGTGCAATACTTACAGGCTCAGTTATACACATATACCACCATAAGTATAGTGGTATATGTTTCACCCCAACCACATGTTTTGTTTTGCTTTGCTTTTTTATATTATCATTAATACACTTCTGGGATAGTTTTTTCTCAGAAGGAGCAGAGCTCATTTTTCTGGCATGAATATGATTTTCTAGAAGTGTTTAATACACTTGAGAGGTCAGGGCAACACCAGAAGCGTACTGCTTTTTAGGTACATTCATTTGCAAGATGTACCTAAACATCCTAGCTATTTTTTACTTTTTTGTTATCTGATGATGGCAAGTTTTATCAGATGGTTCAGGAAGAGAAACAAATGTTCCCAAAACTGGTTCAAAACTCAAACACTTATCTGGCATGACAAAAACAACTTTTTGTGATCAGAAAGTTCATCTAATTTATAACAAGCCAGGTAAAAAATATTTACAGATTTAACCAAAATTTTAAATCATTTTGGTTATTTAATTGGTTGTTTTGCAAAATAGAAGCCACTACTTAAAATTATATCAATGTCACATTAGCAAAAAGAGATATTTTATTAGATTCCATAGTCAAAATACATCCATTAAATTACATATTATGTTGTGCTGAAGTCGTAAAAAGTGATGCAATGCTCTTTCACTCTGCAGACCAGCAACATCCCTCACTGCTTGCTCCATAATGTCTATTTAAACTCGATAAACTCAAAGCGTGGGTCGTTTTTTTTTGTTTTTTTTTCAAAATGTGTGCATATGGATTAATAAATGAAATCCAATTACCTTGCAGACATGTGATGGTGATAGAGTTTAACAGCAACTCTGACCACCTACATCAAAGCACTAAGCTCATTTTGCTTTGATGCGAGACATACTGCCGGGTGACTGAGTACGTGTGCAGATGCTTGTTGAGTCTTTTTTTGGGCTAAAATGATCAAGTACTTTGACTTAATTATGCTTCCACTGTTTAATTGGAGAGATCCTGACTTTGTCATAACAGGTTCTACATACATTAGCATGCATGAAAGAAGAAGCAGGAATGCTTGCCTGGGGTGCAGGAAGTAGTTGAGTGGCATTGTAAAGCCTAATTCTTTCACTTTTTCCGAGAACCTATATTTGCATGCGCAGTATAACTGCTTCGTAGACTGATGGATGGTTAATTAACTGTTATGCTGGAAGTGTTGTACTTTAGAATTCAAAAAGAGAAGTCTAAAAATGTGTCCAGGGTCAGAATTAGACTTTCAAACAAGCGCCAGAGCTCACTTAAAAAAAAAAAAACAATGACAGAAGAAAATGACTGTTCTTTTTGTGATGACCAAACATGAAAACGCTTTATAATTATAATCTTCTTTGACAAATGGTATCAACTAACCAACACACATTTCTGGATCAGATGCCACAACAGAAAAACACAGACAAAATGTGATCAGGTGAGTTCATTTAGTGCTAAAACTGCCATTATACTGCTTTTTATGAATATCATACAAATGCATTTGAATGGTAATGTATAAAACTAAAAATATTGCCTTTTTAGGACACAATGACACTGTAAGGGTTCTTGTCAGTACCATGCTGAAAGTATACTCCTTTAGCTAATCCACATTTTATCACACTATAAAGACAACTTTATAGTGTGAACTTAAAATTTTATGGAATTACATATCAATTTCCTCTAATAAATAAATATCTGGAAAGTGTCCATCACTTATGGATTGAGCCCCACTGTTGAGGTAGAAACCATGTGAGTTATGGGGGTAGGGACACTTTTATTTGAGACACTCTAAGGGTCAGGTCAGGATGACTGGGTCAGCTTCTGATGCTGAGGAGATGTGGTATCACACAGTGCAGCTGCTGCCTGCACTGGAAGACGGCAGTGTAGACAGCAAGGTCATTTGGCTGACACCACACACAACTGAAGCAGGGACAGCTCGTGTGGACACACACATCAAGGCTTACCCTTTCACATCAGACTCATGTACCAGGGAGTATGAGAAACCGATTGTTCAGAACAGCATACAGATTGTCTTTTCATAATATGCAATGCATCAATCTACTTAGGACAGGAATACCAGTTATCACCTTATGGACTAACCTACTGTTGTAATCCTGTTTACACATCACTGCATTGTATAAAATTGAGTCTGACTTTGAATTCATCGCCTTTTCTCACTGGAACCGGCCTTTGAGTATGTTCCCATGTCCTTATCTGCGTTGAATAAAATGTTCAGAGAATAATCAGCTCACTCGCTCCTGCCTTGCCAAAAACCAAAGCACAAAGTCACCCTGATACCTTCAAATCAAGTCCAGCTCAACAAAATTGCCTTTAAATGTCAAATGCAGAGTGTAGAATTTAATCTCATAATAAATACAGTTTTAGGTTAATCCTTTAGAGGTTTAAGAAAGATTTTTCTCTACAACTGGCAACTGAATGATTCCTCAATGGATGTTCAGTCGAAAGAAAAGTTCAGTCTGAACACAACTTCCCCACTGTAAAAATAAGATAAAACATGTTTACTGCTGTTATATTATGTGAAGAAATACAACCCAATTGTTCTACTGACACATAAGGTGCAAAGAGAAATGCAGTATCAAAAATGATGCAAAGAACAAAATAATAAAATGGTAGCAGCTGGGAAAGAATAGCTATGCAGAGTTAATGGGATGAAGGATGGAGCTAAATATAGAGCAACTCAACATAAACTGAGCTTTTACTATTTTGTAATGAAAAATATGCAAAAATGTATTTCTCAAGATGGACAAAACTGGTAGATATAGCCTAAAAACTGGCAGCTGTAATTGTGAAGGTTACTAGATAAAATAATTAATAAGAACCGGAGGCTGTTTTACAAAGTATTGACTTAGAGGGTCGTAATACATACGCACGCTAAACCTTTCAACATTTCTTTGTAGAAAATTATTTAAATCATCACTTATGTGCTATTTGTATTGGTCCATCATATAAGATTTTGGATGCTGGTTGTTTGCAAAGCAGTGCATATTTGGATGCTTTGCAAATTTTAAATGTAATCCTAGAGACATAGTCACGTTGCACTTCAACATAAAGCAATAAGTTAGTAAAAAGAATACATATTTTGTAAACATGAAGCATTTATGACACCACACTTTGATTTTTCAGACTTAAAGCATGCTGACTTACCACATTGGAATTCATCTGCTCCATCTTCACAGTCTTTTTGGCCGTCACACAGCCACACACTAGAAATGCAATTCCCACTAGGGCAAGCAAAGTGGCCCTCCTCGCACTTCTGCCCATGGGAAACTGGGGCATACAACAAAATCAAGTCAATCCGCTGAGCTTTGGCAATGATTGAGGTCATTATCATCTCCCAAGTTCTCTCTGAATCCCTTGTTTCACTGTCATAATCATCTCCGAAAATGAGATGGAGTGCTTTCAAACTAACGCCGGCTTTACTGACCTGCCTCTGATTTCACAGGGAAAATCGTGAGCTCACCCAGGCAGTTGGTTTCATCTGCGTAGTCTCCGCAGTCATTTGCACCATCGCAGATCCATGACGGATGGATGCACAGCGAGGTGGAGTTGCAGCTGATGAAATCCTTTTCTTTCACCCCCAGCTTGTAAAAGTGAGAGCAATCGGTGTGGTCTGAATACAAAACACATCACTAGAATGACTGCCTTGTCACAATGCCACTGAGGTGGGAGGTGATCGTGAAGAGTGGAGCACTGAATTTGGCCTATCTAAAGTTAAAATCACTGGATATTTGATTTGCTAGAGAAGCAGCTGTGTGTTTGTGTATGCGTTTTAATTTTGGCTGTGATGAAAAAAAAAAGGAACCACTTACTGCAGTTTTTTTCATCTGAGGCGTCGGCACAGTCAATGACCTGGTTACACCAAGCTGAGATGGATACGCAGCTCCCATCCTTGCAAGACATTTCAGATGAGCCACATGTGGCATCTGTTGGAGCAAATGAACATTTTATATCTAAAAAAAAAACAAAAACAAAAAAAAACAGGACCTTTCCCATGTCTTGTTCAAAACCACTCTTTCAAACCTGTAGTAAAAATTAACAAGGTGCTCAGAAGAATTATCTTTTCTTATGACTTCAGTGTTTGTGCAGCTGGAAAGCTTTTGTAGTAAATGTCAAATCCTGTACACTACTGCAGAAAAACACAGTAAAGCGATATCTACTCAGAAGCTTGCACACACTTATAATGAGCATGAATGCCGCCATCATTTTTGCATTTCCAGTACTTCATTTTAACTGTTGCCTTTTGGGGTGGAGGTTAAGATAAAACATATAAATACATACAGGTATAAATATATGCACCCATTCTTGCTAAAATCTGGATAACAAGGTGCTATGGTGGCACCAGGGTTAGAGCATGTAACCCATGTACTCAGGCCTCTTGCACACACAAGTACAGTTACATGTGTGCATCTGTGTTCAGTCATGCATGCACGCAAAGATGAGAACTGTTCTATTTTTTCGTGTGTTTACTGGTTAATTACTCTACATATTGTAGTTTTTTTACCGCCTTATTCTTTCACACCCCTATCTAGAGGTCAGATGTCAAAATATACACTACCAGTAACATTGAGGTGAATTCTCTGATGAGTATGAAACACTGAAATACAATGATAACCTTAAAGTGCTCAACTGACTGCAGTTTGTCCTTTGACAAACTCCATTTTTCTCTTGATTCTCCTGGATGTTTCTCTCACTGTAAATCAGCCTGAAAAAAGATGAGTTCGTGACATCTGACTTTTTTTCTCCTGAGAGTGACAGTTCCTTTGATAGTCAAAGCTGTTTCCCGTCTCAAATTAAATTGGCCACGATGGATAGATGTTACTAATCTATGCATCAAGACACACATCCCTTACCAACTCCTCCTGCTCTCCCTGCTCATATGATGCTTTTTAATCTGTTTACAAATAATATTGATTCAGAATGCTGCATCTGTGTAAGTTGGGATTTATATAATTGAGAAATGGTACTGTAAAACCGTCTTTCCAATGTAGTTTAATGATTTCTATAGTTCTAATTCCACAAATACACTTGAGATGAGGCAGACGTATGTGTAAATTCAGAAACTGACAAAAAAAAATTTCATCCAGAAACTTAATTTCTGTGCAAAAATTGTCTCTTTATATTGAAAAAGTGGCACTCTTCCCCGAATGCTCAACATTCAGTTCTCTTTCCTGTCCTTAAACATTTGAGTTGATTGTTTTATTACCAATTCACCTCAATGAACAAATCCAGAAAACAAAAGATTAAATGAGATTCCTGCACATTAAAACTGTATATATATTTCTGATTTGAAGACCACAAAAAAGATTAATTTTATTTCTGTACATAAGTTCGTAACAGCTTAATTATGTATTGTGTTGGTCAGTTAAAAAAAAAAGGTTCTTCATGTACTAATGAAAAAACAAGAGGTCAGTAATGGACACAGCATACTGTGATAAACTTGCTACTAAAATCCCAGATTGCTAAATTGGACAATCCTCATTAATTATCAACCCACTGGTATCTCCTGGTGGGTTTAATCAGCATGGCCAAAATCTCTAAGCTTGAATATTCTCCCACTCTCATCAATTACTGCATAAAAATAAACATAAATGGAAAAGGAAAAAAAAAAAAAAAAAAAACACCTTCAAAGACACAATCCCACCAGCAAAAAAAAAAAAAAAAAAACACCAAATATTGTTCAAGCAACTTCCAGGGGCAGTGGTTGGGCGTCTCTTTTAATTTGTGCACTCCTTATCATCTTTGGGCTCATTAAACAGCGAGGGCTTAGCACAGCGTGTGGTCTCGTGAGCTGTATTAACATAGGCATGAGTGTGACTAGATCCTGCCCTCAAAGGCAGGATAGAGCGCGAGATCAAACAGCTGCAAACTCACTGCTACAGAAGGCTTCATCCGAGTTATCCCCACAGTCATCGATCCCATCACAGAAACGACCACTGGCAACACATCTCTGGTTGTAGCAGGGTCTAAAACTCCTCCGGCAGGTTCTGTTGTCTGAAGAACAATTGGATCGCTTTAAAATTATTTCCAAACTCAAGGTCTCATTTAGTGTTTCTTTTTAATAATTAAATCTGTCCGAATCCTAATTAACCTAAAGTGTTGTTGCTGGTTATCTTCTATTTTATTTTGAGTTTATATAGATTTGTTAAGTTTCTCTTACCACAGTACTGCATCTTCTCATCTGATTTATCTTTGCAGTGGGCCACGCCGTCGCAGGTTAGCTGATAGTCGATACACTCTCCATTTCCACACTCAAATTCAGTGTAAATGTTACATGATGAATTTTCTGCTGCAGAAAAAAAAGGGGATGAAATAAAATTTTAGTAAATTTCAGTAAGTGTCGATGTTATACTGTTAAGTAGTTATTATAACAGATAAGATGCCATAATCACTTACTTTGATAAGATCTAATACTTCATACATCTAATACTAATACTGAAATTTGCAAAAGCTCATCATTGGTATAAATGCCATCTGCAACTTTAAATTATCTCTCAGAAATGTCCACTTTTGGGTGGAATGATAGTACACGCATAGAACTGTGATATTTAAAAAAAGAAGATAATGTGGTTTTTTCTAAATTTGGCTGAATGACACTTAGGGAGTGTCTGTAGCCATCAGTTAGTGTTCTTAATGACTATTACTCAAAGAATGTGGATTCAGTTTTATGTCCCTATCAGAAACTGTTCGTAAGCCTAATTCATAATTTTTCAAATTCAGAAACTGACACAAAACAGGAGATATTGGTATCCTTTTCCAGAAACCTTATGCTAGTTTGCTTTAATCATTCCAAAATCTTTTCTGAGCTTTGATGTTTATTTGATAATAACCTTGTTTGATCATTCAGCAGCACCCAGACTGTAACCGATTTGTTGATTTGAGGTGATACTGAAGAACTGGAAGGTATTCCGCCTTCTTACTTATTCCATATGCTTTGTGCAATAGGTTTTTAACAGCTGAAACAGAACCTCACTGTGGATAATCATCTCAATCTTTTTCTCCTCTGACAAAAAAATTATTTTTCTCTAAACTACATTTAGATTGTCCATGTGGGCAGCAGCGACTCAGAGGTTGAAGTTGTTGATTTTGCAGCAGGTGTTCTTTCATGGTTGACAAACTTTTATTCCCGGTTTATGTTAAAATGGCTTTATTATGGACAATGAAACTTATTTCAGCATAGTCCAGTTAATGAAAGTCTTGAGATTTGGTGATTCTTGGGTTGTCGTTGAGCAATGAAACATAACTGAGGGAACCCAAACTGAGGGTGACAGTTTGGGTCCGATGATAATACCTTGCACCAATCTGGGCATTTTAACAACACAAAAATCCCAAACACAAATTAAAACTGGTTTTAGAATGGTTTTCTTACACTAAACCCAACTGCTTTACATAAACTTCACCATTTCAGATAAGAACCGGTCAAAAATCAATCAAGAATTAAGCTAGAAACTTGATGGTAGTTACACAAGAAAACAGTTTCCCTGTAACTTGCTAACAGATACTTTCCTAAACATTCTTAGAGGTTCATGTACATATTTGAGCCTTTACAAATAGTTTTTTGTGAACTACAGAAAAGCAACAAGACATTAAAACTACTCCCATTTTTTAAATTCACCAATTAATGAAGTTGTTTATTTTACAATCATTCCAAACTTGAAAATAATAATAATAAAAAAATGAAATACTTCACTGAAAGTCAAAAAACAATATGACACCGATACCTAAGGTGACAATTTGTTAACCACTGGCTGGAATTTTAAATCTGGCTGTGCAATTCCAATACTATTCCATAAATATTCACAAATATAATAAACACTCAATACAGATTTAGTTTTAATTCACTCATTATATAAACATCTTAATTTCAACACTCAAATCATCAACAGACTTCAATCTGAACTTTTAAGCTAAAAAAAAAGGGGCAAAAAAAACCCTCTTTATTTTAATAATGCATCAAGTCAGGCTGTATTTTAAAAAATAGCCTACCATCCACTGCCATGACATTTAAGCTAGCATCCAGCTCTGAGTCACACACCATGTTCTGTCTGGCCAAACTTTGCTTGTTTGAACAGCTCCTCCCACCATATGGCCCATCAGCATAATGACTTTCAAATTCAACTAGTGATGCCAATTAGAAAGCAAGGCATCACTTGTAGTGGTTTATAATTGGGAAGTGTAGAAACCATTTCACTCCTTTGAACAGTTTTATTCTGCATATTTTTAACACAGACAGCAACCTTGTTTATGCACAAATACTTAGAGTTGCTAATTAAGAAAAAAAAAACATCTTCTTCAAAGTATTACAACCAACATCTGGTTGCTTGTTGGATTGTTAAATGAATATATAACTTCAGAGAACAAAATAAAAAAAAAAAATTAAATAAGATATTTATAAATAAACTTACAGACAACAAAAATCAAAGACGTCCTTAAAATATCAGGTATTTCTTTTATTGTTTGTGTTGAGTAAGGTGTAGCTCATTTTAGAATGAATCAATGTGAAACTCCTGGTGACTTACACACACATCTGTTGTCATCCAGCAGCACACGCTCTCCACGGCAAGTGCAGTTGACCCTTCCATGAGCTGTCAGCAAACAGAGGTCACCACAGCCTCCGTTCATGTGTCGGCATGGGGAGAGCTCACCTTCAATAACATTCAAACACAGCTAATTAGGCTTTAACAAAGAAAGAAAATTCAATTCAGGTAACTTTAATGCATTCAGGGTATTCTGGAGAAAACACAATATATCACATTTGTCTGTTCTTGGCTGTAAAATTACATAAAATCAAGCTCATACAAACAATACCAGATAAAATAAATCAGGATTAATATTTATTTAATAAAGCAACACTAAAATAGATGAAAAACGTTTTGTAACACTTTATCTCCACACCAAATTCAAAACAACTGTTTGTCTGCTATCACACGGTCTTCAACGTGTTTTGAAGTATTCACAAATAAGTTTTAAGCAAGGGCAAATATAAATGAATCAAATGTTTCTTTGTTTTTTTTAAAGCTCTACAGGCTAAATAATATGGTGGAATGTGAAAAGAACAACACAGGTTTCACGTTTCACTTACAAAAACATTAAACATTACCATTTTCTTTCCACTTTCCGATAATTCACTACTTTGTCTTGGTCCTTAACAAAAGTTTCTAATACTGTAAATTATTTTGACATTTGTGGTTGTTTTGAGACCAAATATGAGCATGTTAAATGGGTGTTAAAACATAAGTTACTCATCTTTTTATTATAGTGTTCCAGAGTGAAATTCACAATGTATTTAACTCCCTTTATTAAAAAAATGTTGGTGTAAACATATACCATGGAGAACCTGAAGGCAAAGCATAAACCTATTTTTGTGCTTTTACTTTAAAACAGTTGCTGAAAAAATGTTCCTGTTAATTCCTAGGAGAAAAATGTAAGAAATATTGCAGCAAAAGATGCATTGTATATCAGAGTTATTTAGAGTGTTGTTTTCAAAAAACAACACTCAAGCTGCAGATCAGACCTTATCTGATCTGCAGCTCAGATAAGGTAATTTTATGAACAGTACTTATATTCGGAATATTTATGACAACGAAAACAAAATTAGAGTGTAACAACGTAAAGACAGAAAGGGATAAACTAATATACCAAGCCGACATTTCCGTTCACTGCACATGAAATTGCAAACTTCAGCTGGCTCATTCAGGTCACAGGATGCAATGACTTCCCATAACAAGATAAACAAGGAAATGAGCTGCTCTCACCATCCGATACCAAGCCGGTGGGATGTGTTTAAGCTCACCTTCTATGTCCTACTTGGAAATTAAACTTTCTACGACACTTAAGAGACTCCCTCTACAACATAAGCTACTGTGTTATTAATTACCACTGAGGTTTAAGTTTCTCGCCATTCTAAATACGACTACTTTCATTTATCAACTCGGCGTCTTTTGCATCAAATTAATATGTTCTTTAAAGTAAGCTCCAACTGGGTGATAACTAACAGCTATATCTGGTATTGTTGATGTGGGTTTGAATAATTTAAATTACTTCTTCAAGTGATGTTCAAACTAAGAAATCACAACTTGGTAGTAAAGAAAAATAGCAAAATCTCTAAAAAGACAGAGATGTGCAAATTGATATCAAGCGATATCATCCATGCCTCTTAAGTAATGGTTTTATTTTTGCCTCAAGAGTGCTCATATCTACATAATATAAAGTGTATATAAGTTAATGAAACTATCACTGTTGTTAATTCTTAGACAAAACCAAAAATGTATACATTCAGTTCAACATACATTAGTATGGAGAACATAACTAATAGTTGTGATATCAAAAGACTCTACCACTTGAGATGTGCATCTCAGCAACTCCTCCAGAGTTGCAAAAAACATCCTGGTCGCCTTTCTGATACCCTGCAAGGTTTACAATTGTGCCAGCACCTTTCAGTTTTGATATGATGGGTTCAAAAGTGACTTGTTAAATGATCAAAGTTTGGGAAACTGTTTTACAACTTGACCCTACTCTGAAATTCTCTGCACGATGTTTGTTCACAAATGTTCTCTAGCAATGGTCTGAGGCCGGAGGCTAAAATAGATAAAATTTTGTGGCGTTAATGTGACAAAAATAAATTCAAGAGGTATACCTTTTCAAAGTGCAACAGTAGATCAGTTCTTGTACTTACAATTATTGGTATCCTTTGCCACGGCTATTATTCCCATTGGCTGGTGGGGTATATCTGCTCGAAGCACCTTGGTGTCAGCACCAGTGTACTTATTTGATCGTAGGACGGCTCGACGGGCCCAGTCAGACCAGTAAATAAAATCTGCATAGATGGCCAGCCCATAGAAGTTTCCGGGTCCTGATTTAAGTATGACCTAAAAAAAACATATAGAGCAGGGAGCTGCTGTTAGGTCACGGGGTGAATTATATAATATTCCCTTTACGAAAATATATTTCCAAACGAAAACTGTATAGGATACAGACAATTGTATGTAACCCCTGGAAAAATGGGAAAAAATATCATGTCTACTCATTAATCAACAAATCAACCCCTGCTGCCAGCTTCACTGCTTAACCCAGATGTTGGGAGAGTAAATGACAGTGCCATTGGCATCGAGGCAAGAATCCATCAGATGTCTCCTTCTGGGACTCCCCCCCCAGCTTGTATAGAGGATCATGGACTCCAACAGCTTGGTAGCCTCAGCCATTAGTGGGACAGGCTTGTAAGAGACAACACATTAGCCCTGTGCCATACTGGGATTAATAGGACAGGTGTTGATTAAAGGAGCCCAGCGTGTGGAAGCAACAACTGGCCACGACGCGACTGAGAAAAAGTGAAGAACAGAGAAATAAACGACAGATGGTGTGGGGAAGAACATATTGATAGGAAATTAGATTTGGGAGATGTTCGGTTTAAAGGCAGCAACTCATTAGTTTTGTGCTGAACTCATGTTTTGAGTAAATTAGTAACCAGTCTGTCTCTATTCAAAAGTATCCAGATATGATTGTAGAAATTACTGGTAGTTTATGATGCAGCAGGGAAAATAAATATGAGCACATCAATGTTTTTCAAAATTTCTAATTGGGGCTATTGTCATGAAATTCACACCAGATGTCACCAGAGTGATCGTTGGCTGCCGAACAACTCTTTTGATTATTCTTTTGACGCGTTGTCAGAAATCTTGCAAGAAGCAACTGGTCATGGCTGATTAATGGTGTCATTATGTTTTTTCTTCTTCTTCCAGAATGTGACCACAAAGTGGTGGTCACTGGAACATTCAGACGTCAGGAAATTCTTTCTGTATACAATGCCACTTTACACTTAGCTGGAACCAGCTTCAGCGCTGCTGGTCATGACTTGAAGAGCCACATCATCACTACCTTGGGATTAAGAAACCTTAAGTCATCAACTATAGGGCTAACCCACTTGATGTTAAACGATATACAAAGGGAGCAGGACTGCCTGAAAGATTTCAGTCATTTTCTTGGCTTTTGATTCCTATTTGCATCTCCTTTTTCATGCTCTCAATAACTACTTCCTTCATTACACTATATGGTACATAACGTAAAATGTGGACAAATTTTTATGACTTGCTTTTTATATGCAGATCACTTGGACTGTCAAACCCCATCAGAGACAATTTTACTGAAGAAAAGTGCTTGATATTTGTTTGTTCTGGAAATTGTTACTTCATTACATTTAAACATTAAGTAATGCAAATGATGCTTTACACATATTAAACTTAACAGTTTGATATCTTTCAGTTTTGTAGTAGTTCCTATGATGGTGAAAAATCGCAGCTTCTTAGCTAAACTTGCTGACCCTCATGCTGTCATCGTTAATGCTGTCATCACTCTAAATATGACACTGAGGTGGGAACTATGCAAACGCTCGACTCCCCCAAGCTCCCCGTCAGCATATATTGGCACTGCAGTTAAGAGGAGAAGCTGTGCCCTGAAAGACAAAACTGCTACTAAAGTTTAAACTAATATGACTCATTACAAAAAGTATTTTATCATGGTTGTTCTTTGCCTTAGTCTGTTCTAACTCCTAATTGAAATCCTGTGGGTACTGGCATTTCTTGGTAATTTGAACACATCTTTTGTCACATGGAATTAAACGATATTCTTTAAAGTGGCAAGCTGCCTTAAGCTTTCACAGTAAGTAACTTGTCTGCAGTGGATGCTTTGTCTTACTATAGTTTGGTTTGAGGATGGCGTTAACAGCTAGCCATCTCTGTTCAATTTACACATTTTAATTGGAAAGGAAATGCTGCACCCAGAGCAGTCTTGCTGCAAAGCTTTCATTAGCAGGACGAGGCTGCTGCAGGTTCAGGTGGGGTCTCAAAGGTGAAGACTTTCTGAGCCTAGTGACCCAGCTCATCACACATATGGGTAACTAATTGAGATGGGCCAAACTGCTCGGCCGCGTGAGCCGTGTCAAGCAAAAACTAGATTCTCCAGCATGAAAAGGTCATCCTGTACTGTAATCCTCTGCATACCCAGGACACAGCTGTTGGGATGTCATACATTATGCATGAAACTATTATGGACAAAACTTGAGCTCCCCCTTGCTGGGTTTTATTTACTTTACCAAGAACGGACTTTTGTGATTAAGGAAACCATCTGTGCCCTCAGAGAAGAAATAGGACAACTTCAAGAGGTATTTCAAATCCCATCTGCTGTGTGGAGGATCTTGTTCCAGGAACATAACTGCACAGAAGTTTCTTTTTAATGCAAGGGGAAAAAAAACAATTTACTATGCTCATCTATCCAAGTGTAGTTGAAAGTTAAAATGCATAAATACATTAGTAGCAATGGCAATTATCACCAATTTTAACAAACAGAGATGCATGTGTGTCATGTAAAGACTTTTGTTCCCCTTTTGTTTTATAGAAAAACTAATGCAGAAATGTTGTATTATGACCCAATCATGACTGGAATTTCTCAAAAGTCAAAGGCAACTTGGAACTATAACATACCTTTAGCAAAACATATAAGAATGGGAAAGCAGCAGGGATTGTAAATTTAATTTTAAATAGGCTTAACTTTTCGTGATCTAGCTCATTATGTGAGGTCTTATACTGTCAGGTACAATGAGTATAAAACAATCTAAAATAGCATGACTTTTCAAAATATGCTTCTTAAATCTTGGGAATTCAGGACATCACACAGGAGTGCAAAACTAAACAATTAAAATGAGAAATATTCTTTTAGAACAGCCACAATTTGTTGCATATTTTTTGTTTTCCAACTTACATATCGACTGGAGCCATCGTAGTCACATCTCTCAATCTTGCCAAGGCTTCCATCTGAGAAGTAGAGCTTTTCTGCTTTGTGGTCAATTGTCAGTCCATTTGGCGTCAGGATGTCAGAGCTGATTATAATCCTGATGTTCTTGCCAGCTAAGGTGGATCTCATGATGCTGGGCCTTTGCTCATTCCAGTTGGTCCAAAACATCAAGCTAAGCATACAAAATGGACAGTAAAGATCAGCTTTACAAAGTACACAGTGCAAAAGCTATTTTCAAACTTTACATCCTATTGTTTCAGAGGAACGTTTCTTGTAGTCATCTATCAGTTTGAGGAAGGTTTGCTCTATTCCTGATTTTCAGCAGAGAGTTGTTTGAAGGGTTTGTTGATTGCACAGCCCATTTCATGTCACCCCACAGCATTACAATTAGATTAAGATCTGGGTTTTAACTTGCCAAACATCCCCAGACCTTTAAAACTTCCAACTCATTGTTTCACATTTGAATGGAGGTTCTCTTTTGTGGAATGCTATTTTTTGTTATGCCAAACATGTCTTTTGTACTGTTATCCTAACACTTCACTTTTTAGGCTCATCTGTCCAAGAAACTATTACAAACAACTTGATCTTTGCCTACATTTTCTCTGGCAAACTTTAGTCTGACTTTCAGGTTGTTTTGGTAACAAAGGTGTTCTCTTTGCACATCTCTTAATAAAATTAAAGCTTTGCCTGTACAATCTTTTTGATTGTACAGGCAATCACTTTCAAATCAACAATAGAAAGAGACAGCTGCCATAACAACATTGACAGGCTTTGCGATTTCTTTTAGCAGGTGCTGGTATATCTGTGGTCTGAACTTCCTTAATCCTGATCCAATAAATCTGGGCATGTTAGCAATTTAAATGTTATCCAATTGCAAAGTATTTTCTGTTCAGAAAAATGGCTGATTTCAAATTTGTTTGAGGTCTCATTATCCCTTTTCAGACTCATAAGTTGCCAAAATCTTTCTAAAGGCTGGAGATGGCGCCCATGCATTTTAACAGTCAAGGAAACGCCAAACTAAAATGCTAATTTTTCATATACCCCTGTAAGCAGTAGAAACTGTGATTACAAGCTTAGATTAAGGCAGTTATTTTTGGTAGGTATCACAATCCTCTTATAGCTGAAAAGATCTTGTTCCTTCATTTTCACTCTGTAAAAATGATAAACGTTTAGCTTTAGTTCAAATAAATAACATGGATTAGCATCACACCTTAAATGATAAAAGTCAACTATGCAAATCCATGTGTGTGACAACCCAGGAAACAGATAAGAGCAGTATATGAATACATTTGAAAAAGTCATACCATCAGTTGTATGAGACTTGCAATAGGAATGGACAACACAAGTTAGACAGAGGCTGTGTTGTCAGTAAACAACAAGCAGGATCTCCTATGACATTTAAAAAAAAAAACCTTATCTTAATCCTGGCCTCCCACTTCAAAACTTAATGAAGTCATAGAAGTCCACTCTACTACACTGATAAAAATTCAGGTCAGAAGTCACAACCAGAGTCTAGTAATTAATGACTTGAGCTTAAATTTTAATTATCAGACTGTGATTCGAGAGTAGGATAGATATGCTGCCAAACTGTCAACCAAGGAGAGACTGGGGTCAAGAAATTAATTTAGTTAGTGTAGCAAGAGTTAGAGGACACTCAGTCTTTTCTGACTGCTCTCGATATCTTTCAATATTTTTATGAAAAGAGAATTTGAAAACAAAATCATGCAAAAACGTTCTTCTTTTTTTTTTTAGCTGGTTTAAATTTTTCAAAACTGCTAAAAACATGCAGAGTTCAACACATAAAAACAGTTATTTAAAAAATTGTACCATGGATGCTTGATTATGTGTTTTACAAAATAGAGAATCAGGGACAAAAAAGGTAGGGAATATATACTAAAAATGATTCAATAACATAAACTTTTCAATATTTACGTCAATACACTAGAGATCAGGACCATCATTCATGGTTTTGAAAATTAATGTAATTAATATAATCCCTAACAAAGTATTTCTTGTCATGAAAATTAAGACCTTATCTTGTGAAATAACTGTTAGCTATTTCTACAGCGACGTGAGAAAAAAAGTATTTGTACACTTGCAGATTTGCTCCTGAAAAAATAAACGAATTTGAGAAAATACAAAGCTCAAATTTCAAATGATTAATCTGTTAAGCAAAACAGGAACCAGCCTGGCCCTACATGAAGAAGTAAGTCTCTCTTTCTGATTTATGAGTTAGCTGTGCTTAACCATATTTTCGGAAATCTAAGTTCAGTTTCATTATCGACATGCAAGCATGACTGCTATCAAAATTGCAGACACAAGAAATAATTTAAACAGAACCATTTAGACAACATAAAGTCAGCTCAAATATCTAAAAACAGTAACACACCAAACAACAATCTAAGGATATGCAAGACAAACCAAAATCCCTGACATCAGTTTGAAAAGGTTTACAGAGTCATTTCTAAGATTTGAGGACTGGAGGAAACCATAATCCACAAAAACAGAAAAAAACTTGAAACAGGGATCAACTTCAAGAGCAAATCAACGACTCATCCAGAAGGTCACAAAAGAAGCAAGAACAACATCCTAAGTACTCCAAGCCTCACTTGTCTCAGTTAAAGTCAATGTTTACTAGTGTGGTTCAATAACAGGAAAGAGACTGGACAAAAATTGCATTCGTAGGACAGTTTCAAGGTGAAGACCCCTGCTGATCTAAAGGAACACAAAGTCTCTTTTCACCTCATCTAATAAATGTCTTTTGAGAAACTTGCCACATTGATCCATTCTGCTGATTTAAATTTGGACTTAAACGCAATAGAGAATCTGGCATGACCTCAAACAAGTCCTTCGTGATCAAAACCCTCCAATGTTGCAGAATTAAAATGATTCCACAAAGAAGACAGGGGCAGATGGATGTAAAAGAATCACTGCTAGTTGTCACTAAAGGTTGA
Organism: Girardinus metallicus; assembly: GCA_903067095.1. Lineage (NCBI taxonomy): Eukaryota > Metazoa > Chordata > Actinopteri > Cyprinodontiformes > Poeciliidae > Girardinus > Girardinus metallicus. The sequence continues at coordinate 48,433 of CAEGAE010066550.1, read as the reverse complement.
TGGCAGTTTTTGCTGACAAAAGGGTTATAGATTTGAGGGCACTTAGTTTTATCCAATGGGGTTAGGCTGATTTGGATGTTTTTATTTATATTAAATTACACAATCTTTCAAAAATGTCAGTTTTAATTTACTGAGGTGTAAAAAAAAGGGATACAAATTTGTTAGTGGGGAGATTTTCTCCATTGCCTTGTTCTTTTGGCTGTCAACAAAAAACAAAAACAAACAAAAAGACAGCAACTAACATTTAACAAAGAATCTCCTCGGTCTTGTTTTTTTGTTTTGCCTAATATTATGTCACATCCTATCTAAACTGGATATATTGTTATATTCCATATTGTTACATTTTTTCTCATCTATTGTGGGTATATGCTTAAAGATTTAGCCTAAAAAAACGGTCACAGGGTTGGTGTTTCTATTACCGAGCAGGTAGCTTCTCTGCAGCAGATACAGACTGCATGCCACCTGCACATGTTTGAATGTTCTATGAAGCAGAACTACAGCAGCACTGTGGCTCCGGCTGCATGATGAGGTCTGGGTTGTCTGCAACAGGATATCTAATTTTTTACTTTATTTAGAGTTATTCACAGGTATAGAAATTAAGTAATCCTATACCACTTCAATGTATTTCAGATTCAGTTCTGTTAAGTTTAATCTACTTGTCTGTATGATATCTGACTAATGCCTTGTTTTATGTTGGTATATGAGCTGAGTCAGAGTGATCCAGCACAAAGGTGAAAACAGTGAGTAGAATCTAGCAATTAATTTAAGATATAATTTTAAGCATGTAAGTTTACAGAAATGCCAAAAGGAAATTAACAAACTCCTCAAAATTGTCAAATTGAACAGAGCAATCAAATTTATCTCGACCAAAATCAGTTAAATAACATAAATTTGTTCTCCAACTATTTAAAGAATGATGACACAAATGTGTAAAAAATGTCAAACATCCAAAATTGCTGTCATAATTTTTTAAGAATAGTGTTTATCTTTATATAAGAATTTATTAAAAAAGAAAAATTATTTATAATAAAATGATTTCTGAATGCAAGCCAGGGTTTATGACGATGCAAACATTTGCAGATTAATTTTTAACTAGTAGTTTTAGACTGCAAATCTGATTTATAATAGAGGAGTGGTTTTACATTCTAAGTAAATCAAAGGTTAACAGCATGGGCAGTATGCACTTAATGTCTCAATTGCTTTTATTCCTCTTTAGCGAGCAGCACACAACCGGAGGATATGAGAGCTTTACTCAGAGCAAATCTTGGCATAATATCAACAACACAAGTTTATGAATGGACTTATACAGGAGCACAAGCAACGTCCTACAGCTGACAGAAAGCTAAAATAAAATTTTTAAAGAGAAACAATGCTTTCTGCTAATGTTTGGGCATTTAAGGCAGTTTTCTATTTCTAATCTTACTTTGAATAAATAATCTTTAATTAGGTCATGTCAATTTTCAACATATGTATATTAAACACAGTTATGATCTTTCTGAATACAATGCACATACTTTCCATGTATCTAGACAGTATTGTGGGATTAAGTGAATCATGCAGTAATTTGATAACCAATGTAAGAGATGTATTTTGAGACAGACGAGTTACAACCTCTGACACTCATCCAGGGCCAGTACGTGCGGGTGGTCTTCCTCTGAAAGAGTGACCACAGCCTGCCTGGAAAAGGCACCCACTCGGTTCTGGTCCACGGTTTGTCTGGAGATGGTAGATGTAGTGGAACTGGTCCAGTACAAGGTGTCCCAAGCCCGGTGGTAAGCCAGACCCTCCACTGAACCCACATCTAAGAAAACAAAAAATAATAATAAAAAAGAAAGATATAGTTCAGATAAGTGAAATAATCTGTAACCATAAGTCGCAGCTATAGCAGTATTTTGGGTATGAATCCTGTTTTATTAAAGAAAAGTAGGTACATTTGTACTACTTTGCCAACTGAAATGTGTATTCCATTCATAGTGATAAGAGATAGCATGCTGGTATGAGTGAAAACTGTCACTATGCCGACATATACTTAATGCCTTTTCACTGTTTTATCTTTTGTTTGGAAAAAAAAAATCCTACAAGCATGACTTTGTAACTTTAAGCTACCTGGAAAAGAGAAGGGTTTGTATCTTTGGAAAGCTACCACATTATTTGCTTCGCCCAAATCTTCGTTGCAATCTGCGATATGGCCAATAGATATTGCTACTCTACATGCCATGGCTTTAGTTCCATAGCACTAACATTTTAACATAGCACTTTGTGTTATTATCAAAATATACTGCTTTCTGTCACTTACACTTAAGATCTCAAAAATGTAAAATTAAGGCCTGTTCATGCAGATTTCACAAAAAAAAAAAAAAAAAAAAAGAAGAAACTGTTTGCATGCAACAGATGGCAAGTTCTTTTCGTGTTAGACGTGGGATTGTGTTTCTTGGTGATTGACAGAGAAATTACTTCACGGCTCAGTACACTGGACAGACAGCCATTTGTTGACGCCACAGTCACTGAGGAACTGAGTGTGTTTTCATCGCAAACCAATTTCCTAAACACAACATAAGATAAGGCTTTTGCAACACTCGCATGTTATTGCATGGAGGTGAATGACACTGACGGAACCCTCTGTCAGAAACACTATCAGATAATTTGTTCATATCAATATCTAATTACCCACAGTAGTCTGCTTGTGTGGACAAGGCTTAAAAATGTCAACTCTTGCTTATTATGCACTGCAAAATGGAAAAAAAAAAAAAAGATCAATTAACTTATTAATTGTGCATCAACTTGTGTGACTACATCTATAAAAGCAGGCATTTTGGCAGTTTGCTTGTTTAGAATATACATCTTAGGCAGTTGTTGAAGAGACATCAACAACTGCCTAAGTCAAGCTATGGCAACTGCCCATTTATTTGGGAAGATTTATAAAGCAATTTGAAACTGAAATCCATCCTTCTCCAAATTGAACCCAATGTGATTCTGTGTTCAGAGAAGAAGAAAAGAAAACAAGAGCTACATTTCATGCTTGACAGGCCTCTGCTAGCATGTGAAATGGTAATGCTTAAAGCAGTAAAATTAGAAAAAGACAGAATTGTTGCTTGTTTGGAAGTTTTAGACCGAGAAAGTGTTTTCTCTCAGTGAGGCAGCAAGGCTTAGTGTTGCACTATTCACACGAAAGAACTGGAATACATCTTCAAAAATGTCCTTAGGACAAATAGGACACAAGAATAAATGCTTTGCCATAATACACACCAGGAAACTTGACTAAAACCAAACACAATCTATCAGTACAAACACCTCATATGTGTTGTCAAGGACCGTGGCGGGATAAAGATGATTTGGGCTAGTTTGTTTTAAGCCACAGAACCAGTAGGTCATTCAACACAAAGACAACTCACAAAAAAGTTATGAACATCTCAGTAAATTCTCAGTGTGAGTTTTTGCAATGTTCAGAAAGCTGCAAAGAACAGTCAGTGAGTTAAATGCTAAAGTTGAGGAACCTTGATGAAGTCTGAACAAAATGGCTTGCTTGGAAGGGTTGCCAGACGAAAGGCTTTTCTCTAGCAAAATAAAAACACACAAAAAAAGCACAAGAACTTTTAAAAGAACATCAGATAAGACCAAAGTTCAGATATTTTGCCATGACGCTCGGTGTGATGTCTGACAAAGACAGCATGTCAACACAAAAACTTCAAACTAGCTGCAAAGCGTAGTGACTTATTCTCTAGCTTTCTATTCCGTTTCTATAAGGTCTTGCAGAAAATGACAACTTAGAATTACTGCTGTCAAATATTTACCTATTGCACCATTGGGTGTTCTTAGTTTGATTCATGACTGTATTGACATTAACAAAAAGTCAGAATCTAGATTTGTTTTATTCGTTACACAGTTATTAAATATATTTACACAAGACTTTAAAAACACGAAACAGAAAAATAACAACAAAAAACGAATGAATGTTCATTTCAACAAATCAGATCAAATAATAAAGGTGATATCAATACATGCTACTCTAGAAAAGTGTGAAGCTTTAAATATGCCTTAACTAAATCACGGGCAGCCAAATCTAAGTTGCTTTATTTTAGGCTTTCAGAACATACACTGCATTATACTAAAATGCAAATATCTGTGTTTGTTTATATGTAAAACCAAGCTGTGGCATCTATGCCAATTATACAATTAATTTGTTTTGTTTATGGATGGAAAGCTAATTTACTTTATGTCAATTATTGAAGTTAGGAGGATTTCAAAATAGTTGTAGGTGAATTAAACATTAATACAAATTTTGCATGGCATCCAAGATGAACATATAGCAAATCTGATCTATCCTGATCCTTGTTTTTGCACACTAGTTTTTCTAAACTCATAAACCACCTCTAAAATACTTAAGACACTGCCTGAGTCAGCTGACAACTAATTAATAGTTTGCAATAAAAGCTGTCTGGCAGCTTGGAGTTGCTCACAAATTGTTGGCCACGCGAAGGAGTAATTAATGAGGGACACCGAGTTTAATTAGGGAAATATGGATGATTAACATCTTCACCTCTCTTCAATGATGAGATTCAGTAAAAAAAAATAACAAAAGGCCTAATTTTACACACAGTTCAGTGTTTGATGCTGCCTTAAAGTGCCCTAATGCTTCTAATTCTGCTATGAACCAACACTAAATACAAAACAGGGGACAGTCACAATGTCCTGAAACTAATCTTTGCATTATGGCTGCATACAACGTGAATATGTGAAAGTGTTGTTGACTGAAAAACTCAAACAGTGCTTCAGCGCAATTTTTGGACCTCTTTCATTCTGCATTTCACAAGTGGCAAGGCGTGAAGGACACTAACACTCCTGACAGATGGTTCTTGATAATGCCTGTTCATTTCAAGAAGATAAATAAATAAGCAGAAAGCTCCCTCAGCAGGAGCGTGGGAGATGGGATGGGGGATGGGTGAGAATAGATCAGTAACACTCCGCTGGTCTCCCTGTGTAAGTAGAGGATGGGAAGGTGCTGAGCTCTGCTCCCTGTGGAAACTTTGCAGAATGGCAGAGAATGCAAGCTGTGGAGAACAGACACTTCGGCTGTTTATCTCACGCCAACCATGCTCATCAAGATGGCTTTGGCTGACATTTGGTGATTAATAAATGGAAATGGACTCTTGTTTAATTGGTAGCAGTGAACGAGGAGGAAGCTTAGAAACACATAGAGAACAGTCTTGAAATTAATGGCTTTTTTAAAGAGTAAAAGGTGAAAAAACCCAGAATCCCTTGCGACACTGACCCAAACAGAAAACAATTGATTCTTTGTAGATAGCAACACAACTATTTAATCAAAAATAAAGTAAAAATTCTACCTTGTGGAAAGTCATCAATGCAGAAATATGGACTGAAACCTGAGTGCTCAGGGTTCATTCAGATATCTCCTAATGAAGGGGTTACACCATTTATACAGTATCAACCTGCACTTATGGGCTCTTGTGGTATGAAGAGCTATAAAATAAATACATTTTAATTTCTCAAGCATAATCTCACACAGATTTTTTTTTTAGAGAAAAGCCATGCTTTAATTTGAGTATAGTAATTTTTGCATTTACCAAATGTTGATTGTTTACTTTCCAGCAGTATTAGCATAAAATCTAACAGTTGGTATGGAGACTTAGTGACATTAAGATACTGCTCTTTACTGCAGTTTCTAATGCCTGTTCTTGAAGATTTGGCACCAACTTTGCCATCCTGCAGACTGTTTGTGGAGGCAATAGCTTGAGTCCACATCCAGCAAAGTAGTCAGTGACAAATAATAGGTCTCTATACTTCGTCATATTGATATTCCATTGATACTAATTGTCTAGTTTCTCTAGAAACTCTGATCAACTTTAAAAAGGGCATATAAACATATATATAAATAATGCTGTAGCTACAATAATTTAGTTCAAATAACTGTACCACAGATGGTTCAGTTAAAAATAGCTTCTAAACATGTGAACTGAATATATGTACTCAAATAAAAGACTGGTTTTAAAGAAGAATATCTGTAAAAGAGGATGTCACTGTAGAGTTTTACCAGAAGTGTCAATAAATGTGTCTTTGGCGTTAGACATGGCATAAAAGGTATCATCAACCACCTGAAATTATGTGCTTTCACACAGGGCTACCTTAAAGTCCCAAAATTTATGTGCACATAAGAGCATGTCTGAAATAAGAAAAAGTGGGTAAAAGAAAGTAATTAATCTATAGTGGGAACACATTTTGCCAGAATGAAATCCACTTACTTTCTGCAATAATATATCGTCCTGCCCAGTCGTCGTTAATAATCTGTATATTTCCATAATGCGCATCACTGAAAAAGATGCGGTTGGTCCCAGATTTGCTCTGATTGTAGTCAAAGGCCAGTGCAACAATGTTCTTGAAGAAAGCTGGATTTTCCAGTGGCTGAACCGGTGAGTTGAGGTCGTTTTCATCTGAGAGGTGGATGCTTTTCAGGATAGTTCTTTCAGAGAAGAGTAAATAACCTTCATAGCGCTCGCAGGCAAAACCGTCGTCTGCCAAGCGACCGTGGGCACAGGAGCAGGTTCGCCGACCGCTTCCCAGGTGAAAGCACAACTGCTGGCAGCCTCCGTTGCCCCTGGCACAGGGATTGGTGCCTTCAAAACACAACACATGTTCAGTTACCAGCTTGCCTTATTTCCTGCTTTGTGCAGTCAGGCATAATTTGTCCTACCTATATATGACAGATGGAAAAACAACTATGGCAAGTAAAGAGCCTTAGAATGTCATATTCCAGGAATTTAATCATATTTGATCATATTACAGCCACTAATTTCAACATAACATTACTAACATTTGACGACTGATAAACATTAATAATTGTGCTGCTTCTTAACTTGCACTACACTGATATTACTATCAGGTGCATCCTCACCTGCACTAGTCCAAAATTTGATATTTTAAGCTTAACAAATAAACTTGATTGATGAAAAAAATTATAAAACTGGAGATGTATGTGTCAAACTAATTAGGAAAATATGTACAGTGATACAATGTGTAATGAAAAATGAATCAGACTAAAAAGTGAAATCCTACCTTTTTCCCTATCTCTGTTGAAAACTGTCACATCTTTCAAATTGACCCCTAGGCCACTCTTCATGGTTACATCCTCACTGGCGTCGGTCTTAAAAGCTCGCCGGATTGAGCCATTGGAATGGGCCCTGAACATCATTAACAAAAAAAAAAAAGAAAAGAAAAAAAAGATGGCACGTAATAAATATATGTTTAAGAAATGTTCTAGTCTAGGTTTTGGTTGAGGCAAGTTGAAGGGATAAAAAAGAAACAGCAGTTTCTTGATAGAACTGATAAAAAAGGGACTAAAATTATTCTTTTGCTCTTCTTTCCACAAAAAAGAAATGCATGCAGGTTAGTTGCACAAGAAATTAGGGAGAAGTAAATTAACTGTTTTTACGACTAGTTTAAGTGTGAGTCGTGAAAAACATGAGCCTAAATAAGCCATTATTACTGGGATGAAGAAGGATTTAGGATGCTGGTGACAAAGGTTTCTGTCTGCATTCACAAAAATAGGCTTTGACTTTTGGTAAGAACAATTGCTTTTTGTAATATTTTCACACGAGACGCTTGTCGACTTAGGTTGATGTAGAGTTAAAATACAGGGCCTTGTAGGCCAGGGAATTTGAGTGTATTTAGGAAAATAATAAATTACCTGTCAGACCAGTAGATGTAAGGTCCAAACACAGCCACAGAGAACAGGTCTACGTTGGCCGCTGACATTACAATCTCCCGGCTCTCACCTGTTTCAAGGTTGATCCTCTCGATCTTATCTGTGCGTGCGTCGCACCAATATAATGTGTTTTCCTGGAAGGTAATTTACAAAATGCAGATCAAAGACCAACCCTCTTATGCACATTAAAATTTCAGACAGGAAGCAGAGTTGTAGAATATCCGAGTATATCAGGTTGAAGAAAATGCTTGTGTAGTAGAATGTACCTCAAAGTCTATGGAAATCCCATTGGGCCATACGATGCCCGAATTAACGAGGGTAACTTGGTCTGAACCATCCAGACGAGAGCGGCCAATGCAGGGATTCTGCCCCCATTCGCTCCAGAAAAGGTAACTGTCAAGCATAATTGGACCCACATAAAAAGTGACTTCTACCCACTTGGCTTAATTTCCACAAAGAGAATAGGACAATGAAGCAAACCCACATTGAACACAGCAGGCTAAAGAGCTACGGAAAATAATAAGAGCTCTACAATAAAACATATCTTAGACTGCAGATTATGTTTTGTCCTTGTTTGACACCCAGAACAACCCCTTGCATTGGTTTCGATCTTAAGTTCAACAGAGTACCTATTGAAACGCTTCAAGTCAGAACTTAGATGTAATCTGTCAATCTCTGTAATTTTCGAAAAAAAATCGAGGCAGCAATTGGAGACTGACATTAACCTGCAACTATTAGCCCTCCAGGTCATCAAGAGAAGTATTGACATTGCTGTCATGGTAAATTTATGTAAGGGTTTGCCAGCTGTGCCTCATTAGTCAGTGGATGTGACAATATCAGGCAGTCCTTGCAAATTGGCAGCATTGGGATTTAAGGCGAAAACATATGGGAAGCACCAAGGTACAACATCTGACATGCATACATTTTCAATATTGACACTTATTGGATGCGTCTAAACTGTGCTGAAATAGACTTAGCACAATTAGTGACTCAGCATATTACATGGCAACAATTTGATATATTTAGTCATCTGGGTGTGGTGAAGATGACCTGTTAAAGTTTAAATCGAGCATCAGAATGGAAAAAAAAGGAATTAATTTACTTGAAACAGCGTATAGCTGTTGGTACCAGACAAGCTGTTTTCTGGGTATTTCAGAAAACAGCCATTATACTTGGATTGTCATGCAAACCATCTCATAGGTTTAAAGAAAATGGTCGAAAAAGGGAAAACAGTAATGTGAGCAGCAGTAACGTGAAAGAAAATACCTTGTTGATGTCAGAGGTTAGTGGAGAAAAGGCAGATTGATTTGAGATGCTAGAAATGTGCTAGCAGCTTTATTCACCACTCGTTAAAAAGAAAACCATACTGGGTGTCATTCCTGTCAGGACACTGAGGCCACAGTTCACAGGTTCATCAAAATTGGACCACAGGTTGGAAGCTGCTGCTTCCACAGGTTGAGTCTCAATTTCAGCTTCAACATTCATTTGGAAGGAATTTGATTTAAACCACATGGAATATTCTGCTGATATTCATGTTGCTTCATATCAGCAGATATGGCTCCTTCTGGTGTAATTGTTTCGTTGTTCATAAATCGACTGAATTATGAAAAACTACACATAGTTTTAAAGATGGTATAATATAAGTAGCTATGAGAGAAGTGCTTTGTAAAACATATTAAAAATTACATGCTGGAATAAAAGATTATGAACAATAAGCTGTTTCAAACAACTTAACATCTTTCCAGTTGTTGTGCACATCATCACAATGAAGCCACACATTTCTGAGGATTGGGTCTTTATGATTATAACCTAGATAACTACATATACAGTCTGCTCTAATGTTTCTCTGCTTTCACCTCTGACTACTCAAACATATGTTTATCAGTTGGCTAAACTGTGGGAAATGCCAGGAAAATGTTTTTAATATACATTCTCAATTGTCAATATTGAGGCAGTCTGGCATGAATCACCAAGAATACCTTTTTCTCAATGTTTCTGTTTGATGCTGACACTAACAGAAGCCGCATGTGTATGGTCTAATGCTCAGCAAAGCTGGCAAGTAATTGGCTGACTGAATAGCTGCATCAATAAGCAGGTAAACAAACATGAAACTGCTCAAGTGCTCAGACAAGGTCTGGTGTGAAAACCAGTTTTTCTCATTAAGGAAAACGACACAGTTTAAGTAATAATCAGTTTGCTACACATCTTCATATAATCAAAAAGCCAACTGGTCCCCCTGATTGCAGCCTGTTGCACTGCAAAACTGGACAGCAGAATCATAAAACAGATAGATATTCCTTACCCTTTTTGTGGATGAACAGCAATGGCTCTTGGTTGATCAAGTCCTTCAGATATCACCACTGAGCGATATGCACCGTTAAGGCGGGAGATTTCAATCAGATTAAAACCATGATCTGTCCAGTACAGGTTTCCTGTGTAGACACAAAAGCTTAATGCAAAAGAAATATACTCTACAACAGACAAGAATAGGGCTTGAGTATATGGCTAGGGAGACAGAAACTAGCTATTTATGTATGGATACATATATTTGTTTTCACCACATTTTTAACTGATTGATGTGTTACAATCAATAATATGTATTTGTAATTTATTACAGTAGCTGGAGGATCCAAGCCCATTTAAAACCGTAAAAATGAGACAAACATCCATGAAAATTCAGTGACTTAAAATTTAAAATGTACCACTTAAAGGGAAACAAGAAACGCTTTTGTAAGAGAAAACTTGTCAGGTGAACATAATGGTATGAGAAGTTTTAACATGTTCTTTAAATCTGACACCATAAAAAATTTTACATCACATCTAGAGTTTTTTGTTACCAAGTACGTCCTTCGATAAACATATTTTAAATAACTTCAAAATGCAGTACAGTAAGTCATGTTGCATTTGTATTCTTGCAATGAATGATTTTACTTTGTTTGCTGAAGAGATTTTTTATTTATATATTAAGGAGCAACATCAAACCGAAGCTTCTACTTCCCGCCAAAACGAGACACGGTGAACAGAAAGTGAAAATTGTCCACTGTCAATAGCAAGGTGAAAGCCTTTAGTAATAACAACATGGTCTGGGGAGACTCGATACTGACCAGCGATCCAATCAACAGCGATGCCTTCGACTCGACTGATGCCTGTAGTAATGACGTCTTCCCGCCAGGTCTGATCACGTTTGGCACGGGATATTCTGTTGAGCCCCATATCTGTCCAGTACACTGTGTCATTTCCTGAAAATTACACCATACCATTAATGACAGGAGATAATGGGATGATGAATGCTGCTGCCATGGATGTAGTTACAGTTTTAAACAATGCCAAATTTTACTTTAGCACTGTCAGTTTTACCAAATGTCATGTAGTGCTGGAAAGGACCACAAATTAGGAGCAGCATAAAGTACATAACATGGCACTGGGGTATACAGGTTCATCTCAATAAAATAGAATCAAAAAGGTCATTTATTTCAGTAGTTAGAAAAAACAATATTACATATCTAGATTTATTTCACACAAAATGACACATTCCTGTTCATTTTGATGATTACAGCAAGCAGCAAAATCCATGTCAGTTTCTTATTAAATTTAAAGATTATTTCAAAGATCAACAAAAAATACATATATTTTTTAGCTGACACATTTGACATTCTTCACTATGTGTGCCATGAATCCACTTATGAAATTTAATTTTAAAACTGTGCTACTGAAATTTCTGATATTTTAATTTATAGAAAAGCCCTTTTAGTTTTAAAAGCAGTAACTCCTTAAGAATTTGGTAAATTCACTATATGCTGTATTTGCAGTTGAGCCTCCAAGTCCGACTCTCCACAGGTTGTTAAGAGCTTACCTAGCATCAGACATTTAATTGCACCATCTTGTTCCTCATGCCTTCACACTCTGTTAACACAAAGATGACATATGACAGAATACAGCTGCGGGGCTTTCATCTGTTCTGCTCTGGCAACCTGGCTTCCATAACGATATGTAAATGAAATGTGCATGCTGTCAGGTGCTGATCCTGGATGGGACTTAGCGCTACATTTGCATGTTCACTTGCCCAAAGAATTAAAGGCTGTGGCAATCATTGAATTTTGTACTTGGACTCGGCTCATTTCTTTTCCAAAAGCTGCAGTCACACTCAAAAGGGCTATTGACCTTCAGAGTCTCTTTTAAATAGTCTGAATTGAAGCTTTTTATTTATATATTAAGTAAGTTGCAATAATATTCATATTTGTCTAAGAAATCTAACTATGTTTGCTTTTCTTGGACTTCAGCTATATATATTTTTTTTTTTTTGGAAAAAATAAGTGACGGGCTAATAAATACATTTTGAAATCAACATCAAGTAAAATGATTAAAATCTTTTCACTGCCTAACAATTCTTTATTGCACAAATTGTTTAGGCTTTATCTAAGATTTAACAGTTGAAATATTTACTCAGTAGATTTTGCTGCGATACTGCAAACAGTAAAACAGTGCAGAGAATTCAAAGTTTCCATTGGCTCCTATGAAAGTGAAAGTTGCTTGGTGTTGCTTTCGTTCCAGCTTATTTGAATGAAGGAATTCACAACAAATATCACCTCAAGGAGCTTCAATAAACAGCAAACCAGAGTTCATACCAAAATATTTCAAAACTAGCACAAATTCAACTTAGATCGAACTAGTTCCTTTCAATACAGTCCATTCAGATGTACATCAAAGTACAAACTATTCAATTCAATCCTGATTATAGGAAAGAAGGGACAGGAAAGAGACACAAAAATACACACTATTCAGGGATTACTATGAAACTAAAAACAAATAATACATAGATCAATAGTTCTATCAGTGTTCTTGTCCAATAAAGAAAACAGAAAAACACACAAATACTGATATAAGGGTAGTTAGATGGAAAAGAAATACGGAGTTCAAACAGTTATTGACAGCAATACAATGGCTTTGTTAAGAAAACAGTCACAGCAAAGCACATATTACTTTGCCACAAAGGTTTTCTACAAAAAGAAATAAAACCAAAGTTCAAAAATTAATGCCGGCAGCACCTCCGTTACTGGTGTCATACTGGAAAGAAAAACAACTTAAAGTAGCACTGTCCAAGAACAACTTTTTATAAAATTAAATCCAAAGTACACAAGAAGTGACAGCAACAGCTCCAGGAATAAATTTGTATCGAAAAAATAATTCCTAAACCAAAATTAGAACCTAAAAGTAATGACAGCAGTAGCTCAGCAAATTACATTATCCAGGAAAAAGACACAGCTAAACACAGAATCATGGAATACTTTCTACAAAAAATAAAAATAAAACAGGATATAAAAGTTATTGGCAGTTCTATGCTCAGTATAACCATTTGGTAGAAGAGTAGACAGGAAGGAAAGATTACCAAAACAAAACAAAATAAAATCACTGGTTCAGAATGACTTTTTATGAAAAGAAATGCATACAAGCAGAGTCAACAACCTGTCAGAAAAGGGACCCCCAAGGGTGTATCTTCATGTGAGAATATACTCAATATTAAAAAAAAAAAAAAAAAAAATCAGGAAGGAAACTGTAAATTTAGAACCATTTTAAAATGTTTAACATGAATGCATTTGAGTTATCTAAACATTGGTTTTCATGGAAATGCTAACAGAAGTCTCCTATTTTCTTTTATAAAGGTGAGCCTTTCCTCACCCTCACATATTTACCTTCATGAAAACTTTACAAAGCACAGAAAAACGCCACGCTAATTGATTCCTCTATATCTTCATTATCTGAATGCTATAAGCATGTAGCTGTGTGAGCATGCGATATTTTTTATACAGAATTTATTTGCTTCAGCAGCAGAATATATTCAGACTATCTGTCAGCATGAAAGGTCAATTGTTATTATTAGATATTATGCGACAAAGTACAAAGGTAACGGATGACAACCAAGGCAGCATTATGGCACCTTAAGCTGATACCATTTGGGAAACTCTTTTAAACAGAATTGGTTTAGTGGTTTGATGAAAAGTAGTTTGACAAAATTTCTGAAATTCATTTTTAATTTTAAATTATTATTATTGTTATTATTATTTATCTAGATAGTCAGTATATTGACTTGTATTGGAACATACCCCAGAGCCTGAGATAATAAATTATTCATTGTGTTACATACATTTTGTTTAAATACTAGGAAGTTAGGGTTTGTAAAGCAATAGAAGTTAATAAATCCTGTAGATTCAGGTGGACCCAATCTAAAAATGTTGCCATTCTTTTGCTTTTCTTTTTGTACTGTAATTTAAATTCATATTCTAAAACTTTCCTGCATAAACTGAAGCGTATTTGTACAAAACAATCAACAAAACAGTAGGTAAGAATCATAACGTTGGAGATGTACAGGCTGGAAGATAATGTTATTTAAAATGAATATCCACAAGCAGCAAGGCGTGAACAGAGGTTGCAACACAAAAAAACTCAAGAGCGATGGGCATTAATAGATATTTGCTTTAGTGTTTCACAGCTATTATAGAGGTGTGTGGGCGGGTGTGTGTGTGCGTGTGTGTGACTGCGATAAATGCAAACATGTAAAGGGAGGGAAAAAAGGCAAAAACTGACAGCTGAGGAATATAAAAAAACTATATAATCATCACTACGTCAGCAATTTAAATATCACATTAAAATGAGAAAGAAAACAGCCCAAAAGCTGGGTTTTCAAACAGTTGTCAGAGATGGTATCTGCTGTATTGTACAGATCCTCTAATGCCTGGAATCAGCTTTCTAAAATCCTTTCAGCCACTGTTTAAGTGGCAGTTAGCTGTAAAAATCCCGTTTTTATGTTTCCGCATTCACCCTGACAAAGCAAAGCTTCATCAAATTTGAAAGTTACACAGTCCTTTAAATCTAAGCAATGCTATGGTAGTACTCACAGTCAATGCAGAAATGTGTCTGTTCTTAAACTGTGCCGCAGCTCAGATTAAACAATAAGAAAGTGGAACATTTCTTTGAAGTTTTCTGAAGGAAATCTAAAATTACCGAAGGATGTTTCAGACATAGAAAATCCGAGAAACAGCAAATGTTGAAATTTTTATTTTGTCAGGGCTAGTTTTTGTGACTTGCAAAGCAACATTAAATTATAATTTGTTTAGCCATGAATAGCTTATTTGTAAGAACACTTAGAAATGATTTAGATATGAATTCACATTTGTGGTTGTAGGGTGACAAAACTTAAAATACTCAAATAGCAGAGATATTTTTGAAATGCATGTTACATTGTAACTAAACCCTTTCTTTCATTTATGATCCCTTTGGGATGTTCAGTCATTAACTAATTAAAGCAACTGTTAAAACTAAGGTTACAGTAAAAGCCCTTATATAGTAATTAAAAGTTCACGCCACAAAAGATTTAACAACAGATAAAACTACTAAACTTCGCAGAAAATCTGAAACATTACAAATTATCAGCAGACAAAGCTCAGTGCTGCGACAGAAATCATTTGACATTGTTTTATAGGATTGCTGACATGTCTCCATATTGGTTAATACTCTAATTGCATGTTTCTGTTGCATCCCTTCCACCTGGTAAAGTCAAGGGCCAGTTGTTATTACTACAAGAAACGTGTTTAGCAAGCAACCACTTTGAGTTAAGATAATTTCAGTTACAGTAATTAGCTGAGCAATAGCTGACATGATGTGGGTGGACAGCCCATCTGCTGGTTTCCAAGGACAAGATGTTTGTTGTGTTAGCATTTAGATGATATTCCATTACTCTTTCCACCAATCAAACTCAAGTGCTTTTAGAGAAATCAGGAGTGAAGCCTCACCAGCTCAATCACTGGAGCATCCAACTTTGTGCAGTTTAAGCTTTCAAATAAAGAAAAACTGCATCATTACTGCATCATTACAATTTAAATGTAATGATGAACTCTATAAACATTTCCAAAGAAATAACTTTGTCCAAGGTTTGTTGGCTCTTTATATACCAACATCTTACATCTACATTGTTAGTTGAATACCTTTCTATTAATCTGACTTTCAACTTTATTGAAAGTAATGTCATGTTAAATTTTCAGACTTTTTCTGGCAAAAATTTCTACATATTTATCACGTTCTGGACTCTGGTACAAAATATAAATTTCCAACCTCAATAATTATATTTAGGTCTTATACTATACAGCTCTATACAGGTTTCATAAATCAAGAACATAGAGCTATCCGTTTTACAATTTCTAAGTCTTCAACCTGCCATATAATGACTGGGCATTTCTACTGTAAATACAAGTTATTTAATCAAAAATTGGAAACATTTGTATATGTTATCTATTGGTAGAAATAAATAAAAGTTTATGCTTCATGTGATATCTTAACTAGATTTATTTTTAAAACCATGTTCAGTTCAACTTGTACTTAAATATTTCTGTTTTAAATTCTATGTCTGTCCATTTGTGGTTTGGTAAAATCATACGCGTTACAGCTCTGTTCAAAGAAAGTGTTTTTCCTGCCTTTTAGTTATTGTGTAAAACACATTCACTGCAAATGACTGTCTTGACCAAAAACATATTAGATCTTGAGAGCTAGATCTAACATGGTCTTCTAATTTATATCATACCTGCATGAAAGTCAACCCCCACAGCAAACAGAGTTCCTGTGAGGGGCATGAGGGCTTCACTGTTGTCATTCGGGTCTAATGCAATTCCACGGATTCCCTCGTGGATGGAATACAGTAAAAACGAGTCAACACCTAAAGAATGACAGAAAGACCTGTTACAAACCTTTATCAGCTATCACATATATTTAAATAAACCTAATCATTTCTAATCTTTGATGTGTGCATCACTAACACACTTTAATGCAATCTTACCTTGAAAGCAGTGTGTACCTCGAAGCATTTCTTACCTTCGCAGGATGTACGATCGCTGCGTAGATTATATCCAACAGTGCAGGAACAACTGCGGGTGTTCTCTGAGGTTGGGAAGCAGAGCTGGGAGCATCCTCCGTTGTTCACTTGGCACGGATTTCTTCCTGAATGAAAAGCAAAACCAGCAAAGGCAAACAGTAAGATATTATAGGTGGATACTTGCGCATATTAAGTATATCATTTTGTGCTTTCTTACCTTTATGGCCTTCCCTGTCATACACTTTCATATGGACAACACCACTTGTCTTGTTTCTCAGAATCAAAAAGTTCCGTCCATCTCTTTTGGTGACTGTCCCCAGCTGTGCTGATTCGTCATCAGCCCACCACAGCTTGCCACCTGTAAACATAAAGCTTATTTACTGATTTCTGTTGTTGGTGTAAGTCAGTTTCCTCAATAGTGTTGTTAGCAATCCATGAAGTTGCTTGTGGTAGGACCATATACAAATAAATTAAAAATATATACATGGCTTTATTTATGCATTTTTTAATTTATTAGTATCACATTAAAGCTTTCTTAAATTACTCAGATTGTATGTCTGTAAGCTGTTTATTAAAATCTACAAAAACACATTCTGGTTAAAAATAACATTTTAAAGGAAGCTTACCCAAGAACATAATATCAGAACTCATCAATTATTCTAAGTGCAAGTGTTAAGTTTCATCTTGCACTAAAATTCCAAATGGATACAGCTTTCGTGTCAGAAAGCCATTTAATAATTGATGTATTCTCTGAGCTGATATAAGATTAATGTATAGTATATTCTGTCCCCTGCTATGTTCACTTGCTAGCTGCTGATGACGTGCATTTTTCAGTTGCTTTGAATCATACTCCCATTGATGTTCAGTTTCTTCTACAGCAGCTTTTCACGAACCTCAACAACAAAAAAATAAAAAGGGAGTGGGCAAGACAGTGATGTTCAACCCATGTCAAAGGATAGATGCCTCTGGCACCGGTTCAACTGAGAACATGCACTTGCAGTTGTTATGAGTCATAATGTTTTAACATCTCTACTCTCACTGGTTGCCTCTGTGTGACAGAAAACAAAGCCCCCTGGGCTTAAGTATCTCGGCCACCAGGAGCTTTGGTGATAAGTGTGTCTCTAAAAAACACACACCCACAACAACCCTCTGACCCTCAGCATACCGAGTCCACCAATGAGTCCTACCTTTTTCCTCAGGACAATTCTGACCTGACAGAAATGTTCAAAATAAAGCAGAAAGTGCCGAAGAGTTACATATCTCTTTCTCACTGTATGCCGGACGTTAAGCATTACATAGTGTCATGGAAATGGAGAAAATATGAATGCTTCTGTGAAGGAGTGATGTCTTTATGGATGGGCAAATTCAAAAAGTTTTTTAAAAAACGTAAAGAGCTATATTAAAATAAATAAATCTAAAACAGACACAAAAACCAAACCGGGATTACGAACCTATCACCACTCTTCTGTGGAGACCTTGAGAAGGTGCAGAAGAACTACTCAGCTAAGCAGTAGCAGCAACCATTCAGTAAATGACTCCTTTCTTTAATGAAGTGCGATTTACAAGAACATTTCATTTTATGCTTTTCTCTAATTCAACCAAGCCAAGCAGCACTCTTTGGCACATAACTGAGTGCAGTGGAATATCCTTCAGGATTATTGTTGCAACCAAATTAAAATGAAGAACATTTCTGTACTGACACAGTAAATTCTATAGAGATTAGCATCATTTCTTTCCTCTTTAGACTATCCAATCAGGGATTATTTTAACGTCCCACACTTTTTGATTTATCACAAAGCAGACAAACACAGAAGCACTCAGAGGAGCAATTCCTCATTGCACTGAGTGCTTGAGTGTGAATGCTAACCTTAAAATCGAATGTAGGCCACATTTCCAAAAATCAGTCAAGTGCACATGAAGAAGAGTGACAGTCTACACACAGTTTACAAAACATTACGCCCCAGAGGGCATGCTGGCTGAGATTAGCTTTGCACCTTGTGTTAATTTGATGCCACAGGGACCACTGGCTAGATGTGATTGCTCGCTTGTGGCACATCATATTCAATTTCCACTTCAACGGCTTGTTTGATCAAAGACAAGCCAAGGCTGATGGATCACTCACACCTTCGAAATGGAAGCCCTCAAGGCAATTCAATTATTACAGAGCCTAAAGACCCGCATGAGTTGACCTTGTGTTTCCAGTAGTTCTGTAATTACACCATTTGGCAACCAGCAGGAGACAACATCAAGGTGTGTTTGCAGAATGAAACAAGAACCCTCCATTAGGACTGAATATTTGACCCTACATTATCACTACTCCATATTGGAGGTTTCTCTTACTGGTTGAATTTGTGCACCATTTCCCCCTGTATCTGTGTATCAAATGTCATCAGTAAATCAGAGAATTAACCATTTTCAAAAAAAGGCCACCTGCTGAATGAACCTTTATTAAAACACTGGCACGATTCATGATGATAGGTCTGCTCAGTGTGCATCACTTTAGTCACCACTGAGGACACGATAGTCTCTGTGATGACACATTATCAGTGAGTCAAAACTAGAACTATGGAAGCAGTCCTTTGATGATTACTATGAAGGGCAACATGCCTGACCAACTGCAGAGGAGCATAATGCCTAATTGTTCAGTGAAAGGAAAATGATACATGGTTTTCCTATTTTTTTTATATAAATAAAAATCTGAGAAGTGTGAGACATATTCTGTCCCCTTGAATCAATTCTTTTCAGAATCACAGATGCATTACACTTAAAGCTGCAAATCTCTTTGGATATGTTTTTGCCACCTCTTGAAAATTTTGCTCATTCATATTCTAGCCTACTCAGGCCAGGTGGGATGCATCTGTGAACATCAATTTTCAAGTCTTGTCACTGATTCTTTATCGACTGAGTCTGGGCTTTGACTGGAACATTTTAATACATAAATGTGCTTCGATCTAAATCTCATTGCAGCTCTGACTGTAAATTTAGGCTCAATGTTCTGTTATCCCAATCTCAAGTCTTTTGTAGCTTCTAACAGGGTTTCTTCCAGGACTATCCTCTATTTAGCTCTACCCATTTCCCTGTGAACTGTGTTGTCAGTTATGTATAGTGCAAGTTTTTTAGTGCAATATCTTTCCCATTGAACAGTGTTGCATGAGATATTCAGTTTAGGACATTGTTTTATAACATAACCCTAATTTAAACTTCCATATTCCTGGTTCTTTTTTATCTTTCTTTCCTTACCAAACTTTGGTAGCCTTCACAAATTGAAGAAAGGAAGCTGAATCCATGAGCATATTACACTTGAACAAACATGAATAACCATGTATCCATTTTCTTCTACTTTCCAAGTTTGTGTTCTTTGATAACATGAAACCCCAACATGTTGCCCCAATTTTGTGGTTGTAATGTGAATAATTGTGAAAAAATTAAACAGGCGTGAATACTTTTGTAAGGCATTATTGATATGCAAATATAATAAGAGCATTCCTTTTTTGTCCAGTTCATCTGATTTCAGCTGAACTAACCAGCAGGCAGTTAGATAGCATTTCTGAATTCAGCTGAAAAAGTTGTATTTCTGCATGTCCCTGATCTGTTCGACATCTTTGGCCTAAAATATTGCATCCACCTGGCATCCATGATAGCCAGCTGCTGTTCACCACCCTTTAGCCAGTACAGCAACTGGCAACTATGGATCCAAGGACTCAACAATTATAATGACATTGCTGAGAACGGATTGTTTTGGTAAGGCACTGCACTGCTTCAAATCAAAAGAAGTGATAGGACTTTGCCACTCAATCTCTTTTAAATACAAAAATAATATTTCATCAAAAGTTTTGTCTCATTACACATTATGACATGATAAATAAATCACTAACTTATTTGATAATTTTTATGACAAAGACCACAGGGATACAGACATTAATGGAAAGCAGAATATAAATTATCTGTGCATTGGAAATTTGTGAAACCTTAATATCTGTTCTGGCTGAGAGAATCCAATTATCCAATCTCAAGACTACTTCCAAAGCTTTTAAATATGGTTAAATAAGAATTAAATGTGAAATCTTCTGTATATACTCGTGCTGGTAAAAGTAAAACCCAGTGAAATGAATCTTTTTTTTCTCAAAAATATTAAAACACAGTCCAGTGCTGATTCCAAGACTATTTAGCTTTTCCTAACAACATAGGTAAAATTAGTCATTAATTGTGATTGATGGAGGCCCGTGGACATCATTGCAGTGTTTTGCTGTACCTGCTTCTGTGAGGGAACCACGCCATTAGTCTCTGTCACCTCATATTCTCGCTCAGATTTGTGAAATGCAATAATGAAGTCTCGAAGGTGCTCCGCTCTCAAGTCTTAGCTGTAAAGAATGCTTATGAAAATGGACCAACAGATCTGTTTTTTTTTTTGTTTTGTTTTGTTTTTTTATTGGAGGTTGCTACCAGCTAATAAAGAGGAAAAATTCAGTTCTGCCACAGCTGTTATTCTGTAACACTGTAATTAATGCAGTCTGCACATACTGACAGTTACCCTCCACACAGGAAGCAAGGGCCTGTCAAGATTAATAGCATACATCGGCGAAGCACAAAGCATCAGCCTGACAACAGTCTTTTATTATTTATAGATGGATCGACAGACAGACAGATATGTGGACAGGCACGCTGCGTGTGTAAATGACTTCTATATTGCTCAAATCTTGAGAATTGGGATGTCTCCCGACGAGATGAGATTTCATTTGGCTTGCCAAGACATGCTGTATGACATGCTGAGAAGGTCAGAAGTCTACAAACATAGAGTGCATCCAAAGAAACTGTTGCCATGTCGAAAATTACACTTGGTTAGATGCATCTGAGTGTAAAATTGAATTATCTCAGCCGTGTTGTAAGTGTTCATTTCAATGAGCCCTTGACTTTGAGGTCTTGTTTTTCTTGTGTAAGTACAATCTGTCTAAACTTCGTAGGCTTTTAAAAGGTCTAAATGGTAATGTAATTCTCTGGACAACTCTGTTATCTTTGTGTACAGTAGTGAAGGGTCCGGCAACACCGATGCGTAGGCGCATAAGTCAAGCCCATAGACAAAATCCCGTGTCGGTGCGCGTATTGCTTTCAGCAAGTTACGTGACCGATACAGGAACTGTTTCGAAATGACACTGGTGCGCCAAACTGTGTTTATAAGGAAGCGAATCTGTCAACGCGATGCATTTGCCAAAAGAATTCTTGATCTTTTATGGTACAGCGTCAACTGTACCATAAAACAGCAGCCTCAAGACAAACGAAAGGTTTCATAGTTTGGGACCATTTTGATCTTACATCAGAAAATAAGTTATTGGTTATCACTTTGTTGTTGTTTCATCCAGTTCTTTTCAATTTCTACTTGATCTATCTGAATCCAAATTCAGCTGAAATTGACTCTTAGTTTACTTTCATATTGTGTTCTGCAGGTTAAGTGTTGAGTATGTTTGACAGAACTGTCTTATTTAAATAAATCCACCTCCTCAATGCTGAGGCTTTATAGGGCCAGACATCAGAATTAAGTCCCAGATACACCCAGGATAAACTCAGGTATACAGCCATTCTACAAATTACTCAGTTGCTTATTATAAATTATTTCATATAAATGTATTGTTTACTTAATTTTTTTCTACAGCAGGAGAAGTTGTCAAAAAGCGTTGTCAAACAGACTAAATTTCAAAATGTTGGAAGAACTTATTTTTTTGAATGAAAATTTGTGAGAAAAAAAAAAAAAAAACAGCCCACAAGCGTCCTCATTCCAAACACGTTCACTTAAATTTTTATCACTTGGTACATGTTCACATTATTTATTGCTGTATCGAAGAATATCAAATATATTTTGAATTTAACTGAAGATATGACATAATACAATATATAATATACAATAAAATACAATGACTTAAATCTTACTGTATAGAGTAGGTCATCAAATCAGTCTGTCAACTACGTTGCCTGTAAGGACTTTTAATGTCCAGCAGGTGTCAGTATTCAGTGACACAGTATCGACACAGTATCAATACAGTTTTGCTATGGGTCGAAACGCTTCATGGCGCCTCATTTACCCATCACTAGTGTACAGTTGCAATTTATGTTGGCTTAAGTAACACAAACTCATCTTCACAGCAAATGATTGAGAAGAAAGCATGTTGTAAGATTCAAGAGAAATCATTTTATACTGTCTTCAAGAAGTAGGCTACAGAACGCAGCAACACAAGATTTTGTTCCACAAACTGAAAAGTGGTATTTCCTCAAGAAAGTCTTAAAAAACTGGTAAAAAATTTTTGTAACCACTGTTTTAGCCTTTTGTTCAAAATTAAGACTGTGTTTGGGAAACTATACAGAGAACCTCCTCATTGTTTGCCACGCTATGCTTAACTGCATTTTTTATAACATTTTTGAAGAATTTATTCATAGTATGAAAATTAAATGAATGGCACGTTATTCTTAATGCGGTCATAGTTTTAGGCAACAGTTAGTAAGTTAATAGTGGTTTTATGTTAAGCTGCTAATTGGAGACATGCAACCCCATCAGTAAATATCACCTCGTTATACTATGTAAATCCATAAAGAACAAAATAACATTAAGGGACAGTATTCCATTAAACTCAAGAAAAAACTCAAGAAAAATGTTTCTAAATTTACCGGATGAATTTACTTTAAGCTTATATATCAAAATTAAAATGATAAGTGACATAAATAATATTAACAAAACTTAAAATATTTGGTTAATTATTTCTTTTCCTCTATGAATAATTGCTTTTCTGTATTGTAACAGACTTCAAACACAATATGTCTGACTCTTTAAATTCATCAAACTTATCTATAACCTCACCACTTTGACTTCTTAAAAATTGCAGAGTGGGATCTGATCTGAGAAACATGCTGATCAGCCGAATCTGACGCAGATCGTAAATGCTGACATTATACTTGTATTTAAAGCCTGAATGCATCTAAAGAGGCTGCATGAGGATAAGAACACAGAGCTTGGCCCTGTGGGGTTTCCCCCACAGACAGGGAAATCACATGAAGTCCGTCACAAATGTCATGTGCATATTGCTGAGATGAATCCTATGAGTTGTAAGCAAAGACCCTTGGTTCCTTAATCCCAGTGGCACAATTTCAAAAGCACACATGGCTCTGATTTTGTCGGATCGATAAGCACGATGTGAAAGGACAAACTGATCTATTATTATGGTTCATGGTTGCGCATTTATTACGGAACTATGATCTCAAAGGGACTGCGATCATCTCGAAATAATCTGCTGAAATCTTGTATTAATACATGAGAATTAAACACTGTCGAATTATGGTCAATTACAACTATGCTCGCTTCCAATAGCTAACATGGAAACTCCTACATCAGAACATTTACTGCAATGACAAAAATATAAATACATAAAGATCCTGGAGTAAAGGAGATGTTATAAACCCTTCAATAAAATCTAAAATACAGTTTAACAAAGTATTCAAATCCACATTGGATTGACATTTACATCATTTTTACTTTTTTAACATACAAACTTGCTTTGTTTATGAATGTAAGTATTTTTCATGTTTTGGAGTGGCCCAGCCAGAGTCCTGACTTTGATCAGAATGTGTGGACCTACATACTAAAGTAATGGCAGGGAGATCTTTTACATGTTTGAATGACACTATATTAAAGACAATTCTTTTCATAGATTAATGGAAAAGGTAAAAACATATTCCATCAACCTATTATTAGCAAAATAATAATAAAAAACATTTTTTGTCAAAGTTGATGATCCTTTTACCTTCCATTTATTATCTTTTGAGAGAGAGCTGTCTAATTTGCTGCAAAAAAAGAAAAAGACCATTTTTGGTTGAATTCAACTAAATTTAAATCTACTATGGATATGAATAATCATGAATAAAACTGCAAAAATGCAGTGATAATTCTAGCTACTATACAAATTTCTCAAGACTTGAATTTTTTCATACTGTGTACATGTCACATAAATGAATCTTTAACCCTATTTTTAATCATGTATGTTAATTAAATGTTTATTAGAATAAAAAAGACCAACGTTATTCTGGAAGATATGATACACCATTGTTTCTGAGAAAATAGTATCTGAGAAAAAGTGCTTGTTAATTGTAATTATCTGTCTTCTGCTTGAGGTTGCTCCTATCAATCTCAGTCACATTTCTTGAATGTTTGGACTGAATTTAGCCTTAATCCTTTATCTGTGAAAATGTGCATTTTAACGTTACTGCTGCCCAGAGACATTTGATGTTGGACTAAATAGACAATGTCAGGAAGAAACATTGTACAACAACATGAAAGACTGGTACATTTAAGCTGATTCTAATATACCCATCAATTGATGGATGGTGTGACACATTGGATTTAGCAATGATAGCAGGAATCAACATGTAATTAACACCCCCCACCTTTTCATTATAAAAGGAGAGAGAAAATCTATCATCAATCACTGCTGTGATACATTTTAATTATCTAGCGCTCGGGCGAGTTCGCACAAAGTGAAGCACAATTGTTGCTAGGACTCCCTAAGCGATTCTAGCCTACCCACTTATCTGGTTAAACATTTAATCTGTTCATACCTTTTGAATAATCCTCTGAGGCAATCTGATAGACTTGTGACGAGATTCACTCACCCATTACGGCCAGAGCTGTGCCTTTGGCTAGCACCCTCTTTAGAGTCTCCAGCACTTCCAGCCCACCGCCGTCCAGATTGCACCTGTTGATTGTGCCATTGGCTGAGCTTATCCAGTAGAGCTTGTTGGCAGTGAAGTCTATTGAGAGACCTGGGAGATGTATAGGTGGAGAGAGCAAACCAAGTTTTCAATCAATACACTACAAATTGCCGAGATATTGGAATGTTCATCACAAAGCAGATAGATATTCATTGTGCCAAAAGGAAAATGATAAATAACTGAAAAACATTCATTTTTTTAATGTATACGTTTTAAATGCATATTCTGATGTATTAAGCTGAATCACAATAAAACAAATTACATCAGGGTTTTTCGTGAACAATGTTGGGGTTAGCTATTCAAAGCTGTTTGCCTTTTTTTTTAAACTAATGTTCTCTAATAAACCTCTGAGGCCTTCACAGAACAACTGAATTCATACAGAGATTAAATGACACAGGGAAAGTCTAACTTTCATAGGACATTGGTTCCACTTGCATTTAATTAACTGTATCAAATTAAAGTGGGACTGAATGCAAATACACAGCAGTCATGCAGATTTTTATGAGTAAAACAGTTTGGAAACCTTGTACCATTTCCCTTCTACTTCACATTTAAGTGTTAATTTTTATCATGTAAAATCTAAATGCACTTTAGAGGCTTATAAACTGTGTTTACCGCTTTGTAGGTGACAATATGGTAATAATGTCCATTGGTTATGTATGCTTTTGCAAAACACTAAATTTTATTTTTGGAAAATGTACACAAGAAAAAAGTAGAATAGCTCTACAGTGGCAGCAGTCAGAGCTGAATTATCAACATATTTTTTTATTTTACATTCTGCTGTTCCTATGCACCTGGTTAGAGTATGACTAATAAAAATGTTTGTGTTTCCTCACACGTCTACGTGGGGGATCGTTCAAAAAGAGCTCCAGCTGGCATGAAAAATGAACAAGACTGAGAACTGACTGCTTTTCAATCCATTTCCTGGACAGCTGATGGGTTTTTTTTTTTCCCAAACAGTATCCCTGTTAATGTTTGGAGCTGGAAGCAATTTCAATTGTGTACCTCCGGACATCTCAGTGTCTCGCACCATGTGTTGGATTTATGTCTGGCAGATTCACAGTCACAATGCATCATTAATTTACTCTTGTCCCCAGGTCTACCCCATAATCATAAATGAAACAAGTGAAATACAGAGCATGCTGGTATCTCCATGGCTGACATGTCTGGGAGAATGAAGAATTGCAGCAGAGACAAAGCTGCTCTGTGTGACAAATGAAAAGTTTGACCTTGAGCTATATGTAACAGCAACTTCTACAGATGAAGACCAGCAGATTGTTTTTGCATTTGCCCATTTAACCATGGATTATGTGAAGTTTACAGTCAAAGAATTTGCTTGCTTCTAATAACAGCCGTAGAGAGCAAAGTGCTCATAAACAAGCTGAAATGGATAAAAATGAAGTAGCAATGAAAAATCACTGGACCTTTATTAAACATCATCTCTGTGGATTCACAACATGTTGCCACAAGACACTTTTGTATCAGTTAGAAGTTCACTGCAACATCTAAATTAACGTTAAATGAAATTGTACTAATTATTTCCCATTATGTTGTGAAGCTAATATCTTACAATAGGTGCTTAGCATAAATTTCCATATAATTTAAAGATGCTGGGAGTGTATCACATTCAATTTCCACCCTTTCTGGCTCTGACCTAAATTACAGAATTAAAATAATAATCTGGATGATATTACACCTTCAACAGAGATCAACCTAATGGCTTAAAAAGCACTTTCCAAATCTTATGGTAATATTCAAAAGAATATCTCACTAAATAAATATTCATTTACAAAACACTTAAATCTTCTGATCTATTCAGCTGACAACGAAACACATTAGGGTCGCCATGATTCCTTTAGAAAAACTAATGATGTTGATTATAATAATCTACTGACATTGATGTTCTTCGAGGACACATCATTTTTTTATGGTTTTATCTTTTTCATCTTCTTAAAATTCTTAGTAATTTATTTTCTTCTTAATTGTTGTTGTACAGAGAGTCCCTTCCCTGTGGTCTGCAGCAATACATGTTCATGAGTGTCTCTGCATGTGTGTCATTAAGACAGCCGCATTCAGCTCAAGTCATTGACTGTCTCTGTCTGCACTATATTTCAAAACAAGAACGGCAGATTTGATTATTTTGCGACGATCTGGGTTATAACAGCTTTTCAAAAATTTCAAGGACCACAGTGGTCTAAATAATGTCAGCACTTTGAAATACATGACAATAAAGGGAGGTTTTAGATGCTCTGAAAAGTTTAATTAACAATAGAAGTAACATACATGGACATTATCAATAAACAAACCCAGAGGCTAAATAAAAGTAAACAAAAATAAAACTTACAAAACATGTTTTTTAAACTTCTGAAATTCTGTCTGCTACATTTATCAGTTGTAGTGCAAAAAAAAGTTGATTTATTTCATTACATTCTAATCTCAATTGTATAGATAATAACTAAATGACTCAATCAATCAATTCATTTATTGTGTGGTATTTTTTGTAGAACTACTATGTTTCCAGAGGATTATCACAACATCATTGTCTTACATCCTGTCAAACATTACCATGTCACAATATGAAACACAAGTGCATTACTGATCCTTGGAAAACTGTACGACCACATCAATGTCCATTATCCCTAATTTGGTCAACTAAGTGAGCTACAAGTAAATAGACCGTTTTGGTTAATTAACCGTATAAGCTTCCACTCACCTACAGGATCCTTTTGATTCTGGTGGAGGACTTTGCTGTTACTCCCATCCATGTTAGCCATGTTAACGGTGTTTCCATCTGTCCAGTAGATTTTCCTGCATGGCAGAAGAAAGGTGAGTGGTAGTAATTCGGTTAGGTACTAAACAACATGAAGCTTAAAAAAACACTCACATTATTTTAAAAAATCCTATTTTCTTTTTCTATTATTATTTTACATATTTATCTGCACAAACATAAAAAAAAATGATGTAATCCCCCTAATAATGTCTGAATAACCTAGCTTTGAACAGCAAAAAGACCGAGCAGTACAGTGCCAGATGTAGAAAAATCGAACCTTTAATGACTTCGTTTCAGGTTAAAAAAAAATTAATTTCTGTTTAACAAGATTACAATATGTAACTGAATTAATTTTTAAAATGTATACTTGACATTTGGAGTGTCAAACTTTAACTGGAACAATATGGTGTTGTTAGACAACACTGAAAAAAAAGAAAAAGAGCTGCTAAGCATGGTGCACAATCTGTTATAGAAACAAAAATGGAAAATTGATTCTGATTGGGTATTTTTAGCAGAATAAATATCCACAATCATAGTCCAAATGAATAAAAATTGTTCTAAAGAAATAAAATTAGCATTTTTTTTATTGTAAGTTAAGATCAACAATCTATATCCCACTAGAAAACATGTGGAGAGTACTGAACTTTTTTTTTTTTTATTTGTTTTCACCAAAAAAATAGTCTAGATTAGATTTTTCCAAATTCTTCAGTCAGAGATTCTGCTGTGGCAGTAAAACATGAATTTAGAAAAGGCCATTTTATACACCATCACCAGGAGTGCCAATAAGTGTGGAGGGATGTGTAGAAGATGTTTTGTTTCCAAAGGAGCTTTGATCTTCTTATCTTCCTTTTGTCAACTCTTTGTTACACTATACACTGATGGTGATGCACTCATGAGATGCACACACTACTCTAATCTACTTACCCTTTGGCAGGGTGCACTACGAGGCACCTTGGCTTGTCAATGCCGTGGATGATGGACGTCTTCAGGGACCCATCAAAGCGAGCCACATTGATTTGTGACTCGTCATTTTCTGAGCTGAGCCAGTACAAGTTCTTAGAAAGCCAGTCTAAAGCCAGACCCCGACAGTTTGCTATGTCTGACAAAAGAAGAGCATGAGAAACAGTCATGCTATGTTGTACATAGTCATATTATTTCTTGAGATTTTCATCTTGACTAGACTAGACAATGGACACACAGACATAGACAATCTTAGATTGCATACAAATATTTGTTGCATCATACGTTTTTGCAAGTTACATCTGTAATTATATTGATTACTATAAATAAATAAATCTTACATCTGGTTAAAAAAAAAGCATTTGTGGAGTATTACTTTCTCATTTGGTTCTCCATTTAGAATTTCCACAGAGAGATTTTAGAAGACTCCCTGGAAGACTGCCTGCCCCACCTGAAGAAATGATGGTCTCCAGCTGGGTGCCGTTGATGAACACTCGTTTGATGGTTTGACTTTTGATGTCAGCCCAGTAGATCCTCTCCTCCTGAGCATCAAAGTCCACCACTGTGACATCGTCAATGTCTGGCACCGTCAGCGCCGTCATAACGTTCATGTAAGGGTTGTCAATGTCAACACCACGGATTTCAGAGCGTCGCACATACAGAAGAAACCTTTTCAGCGCTGGTGAGATAATAAAACAACCATTTGAGAGTCCTTTGAGGAGTTCTGTTGTGAAATGCAGGTGAAGATGCACTAGCAGCCAAATGTAAAGTTGTCAAAAGAAAGAATTAAAGTGTAAAAGGCAGCAACTTACATTTTTATTTGGACAACACATGCTGAAAGCGTGAAAAATGAGGAAGGTGCTCTTGCTCACCAAAGCAGGATTGTTTGTTGGCTGAAAGCTTCATGAGGTGTGGACAGGTGCATGATGCGGTGCGGTTGTAATTGATGAGACACAGATGTGAACAGGGACCACGTCCATCATTCTCTTTGCAAGGGTTAGAGGCTGAGGGGGAAGGAAGGAGAATAGAGAAAAGTCAGCATAAAGTGAAGAAGAGCAAGGGGATTTTCTGGGATAATTACAGTATTTGAAGTGGTCAAAATTTTCAACACCAACAAACATAACTTAGAATAGAAGAAAGCAAGGATGGTAACTGTTATGATTATGATTTTAAGAGCAAAAAATAAGTACACAGCATTGTGGCTCTCAGACTTAGATGCTGTTTCATTTACAAACATTATGGACCCTTCATTGTTGGAAAATTTTTTTTTGAGGATAATGAATCGCTTTGATCATCTCAAATGCGAACTGGAGATGATCAAAGACTGCTAGCATGAACAATACTGCTAGCACCGTAAGCTTGATGGCTCTCTTGTGCATTTCAGTAGACATGTTCTGGTTTCAAGTCATTCTACACTCCACTGCCAATTGAAAATACACAATGGCACAAAATCCGTTAGTTGAATCATTGCCGACTGGCTTAACCCAGATATGTAGTTATTGTCATAATTTGTTGAAGCTACAAAGTCTTTCACTTTTACTCCTTATACCTGGTGTTATTAAACACAACACCAGGTAAGCTGTCATGTCATGAAATTGCTGGGCAAACAGTTATTGACTGTAAGAGAGCAATATGTTGATCAGAACAGTCAATATACCTTTAAAGTAGTGTTTGAAATGAACCACTTATGCTCATTATATTGAATGTCTTGGCTAAAACAGGTTAAGCACACATTGATTTTTACTTTAGCCGGCTCTCTTTGCTCAGATTCAGCTCAGAAAGCAAAAAATATTGTATTTGCATGAGTCACTTACAATAAGTAAAGAAGCAAAGAAAAACAGATGCAAAGGTGGCATTAAGCTAAAATGGCTTATTCTCTGCATGAGTACTATTTTTTAGCCAGGCACCTGCTGTTGACTGACAGGTCAAATGAAAGCAGAGGCAGAAGCTAAAACTAATTATATATGGCTTTATTTTGTAATTGTGTTATGAAACCTGCATGAGACTGACTTTAACTTTAAAAGACAGAGTACCCTACATCAATATCAAGTGATTCCACACAGTTCTCACCTTGCGGTTGCCGGCTGGGATGGAAGATCTGCAAGTCGAAAGGTTGAGCACTTGTCTTCTGGATGACAGTGACGTTTTGACCTGTCCACTTATTGGCTCTGGCTAATGTGTTTGTTCTCCAGTCTGTCCAGTAGACATTTCCACCAAAGAGAGACACAGCAAAGGGATGGGACAGGTATTCATGGCCCCTGAGGATTTCTATGACCCCAGTGCCATCGTAGAGTGCAGAGAAAATGGCATCCGAGCTGTTAAAGAAAAACCAACACCATATCAAAGTTTAAACTCCTGCTTTAATGTCCTTAAAGTACAAGATGGAGGGAGATCAAAGTGAAACCTTCCAATCCACTGATGGAACTGTTAAAATGTTCAAGAGCCATAGAGTGGCATTTTTTTTAAAGTCTATAAATATTGCATGTCTTGCATAATTTAATGCCTGCTAGGAGAATAAGATGATAAAATTTTCTTTGGTAAAACTTTTGCAGTATTTAATGGCATATATGAATTAAATGGTTATGATTTTTGCACACAATCTGAAATTACTAACCGTGCATCTGTCCAAATAATCCTTTTTTCTAAATGATCCAGTGTTAGTCCATTAGGCCAGGCTCCAATCTCCATATCCTTAAACACAATGTGTCTTCCGCTCCCACTCATGGAAGCAGCCTCAATTCTTGGAAATGTTGCATCCCAGTCAGTCCAGAAGAGAATTCTTGAAACAGAAACAAGATGTGGCTATTAACATCTATTCTTCTTTGCGGCTGTTGAAGATGGAAAGCATCAAGATACTGAATGCAATTAGAGTTTCTCATCATTAGGCTCATCAAAGAAAGATAGAAAACTATGGACATGGTATTGCATCTATGTTATGTAACGCAAACAGCAGTCCTGAGAACTACCCAAGAATGGCAGTGTTCCAGTGAAATTCTTAACCATCTATGGCAAGCCAGCGGGTTGAGGCTTTTAAAACAATATTTTCCTAACAGGGGTGTTCTGATCACAGCTTTTTACAATTATTTGTGTTGGACTTCTTGATTAAGCTTAACTCCTAATGCCATTTGATGTTCTAGGATGGTTTATAGTTTGAGATTTTGTCAACTGCATCCACAGAAAACCACGGGGCCACAAAAATCACAACAAAATAAAGCATTTATGTTTTGACAGCATAGCAGGTTTTCTGTTTATTATACTTGTTCATTTATTACATTGGTACATTTTATATGTCTCAACTTTAGCTAACTTTGCCATTCAGCCACTCATAGGTATTTTGTCTAGAGTAGAGTCTAATGATCACGTGGCTTTTCACAAAGATGTTTATTCTTTACAGTAGTGCTAGCAGGGTTGCCAGTTCTCATGCACCATGTATCTTAAACCCATTCTGGACTCATTGACTTTTAAAGAAACTTCAAAAGGAAACCAAGGTCCCATGTGTCACTGACAGTGTGCAGCCTCTTCCTATCAGAGAACTCTGCTTCTGTCCATTCACTGTCAACTAAGTCATCCAAAATTAACAAGAAAATGGGTTCTCAAATTTAAATCACATACTGGCGACAACAAAACCGTGTTAGGAAGAAATATATCTGTACAGATCAATAGGCTTATTCACTTGATAAGACCTCAGTGATCAATCACCCACTCCTTTGAGTGGATTCAAGTAATAAGATTAGAATTATTGCCCTGTAATGGAAATGCGCCTTTAGGTACCAAAAGTACCCATTAATCCTACTCTCTACAGTCATGAAATGTAGTCTAGTCATCCCTTCAAATGTGAACAAGTACAAAGGGAAAAGTGTGTGAGCATATAACTCATTCCTTAAAAGTGTTAAATTGATTTTCTGGGATGTCTGGGTTTTGCCAAAGTCTCCAACCACTGGCTTTCAGATTAAATTAAGCCAATGTTGATACAGCATCTAATGAAAAATTGTTGTAACATTTCAACAGCAGAGAAAAATGTTTTTTTATAAAAGTTCTTAAAATCTCATATTTTGAAAAGGTGATGAAATTCTTTGAAGTTTCTATCTTTCACATCTTGCTGAGAATAGAATATAGTTCAATCAAGCTGTAATTGCCAAATTAATGGGAAATAGGTGTTTAACAGTGAACTAAAACTCTTCAAATCTTACTTTTTGATACAACAGCAGTTGAATTTAAAAGTCGCACATTAAAGAAGATATGTAATAGCTAACTATAAAAACACAAAAATCAAATAAGCAAGACATTTATTTAATTATTTTTGTGTGTATTTTATAAAATAGATCCCATTTTAAACACCTTACATCTGAAGGTTTCTAAGAGACAAGAGGTGGCTGTTATTGTCAATATACCAGGTGTGGCAATGCTTAAAGGAAGCAAATCAAAACTTTTCTGAAGGGAAACACAAGAACTTAGACTTATCCAAGCTAAGGGAACGGCCAACATAACATTTTTTTATGCAATTCATATCTCAAGACATTGAGCCAAATTCATAGTAGCATTGAATCTGTAAAACACACAAAAAACTATACATCCTACAACAGGTCTAGACAAAATTACTCATAATTATTAAGGTCCAACTCTAAGCTCTACTATAAATAAACCAGGCAGGCAATGTGCAAAATTAAGAATTGAAGCAACATTTTTCTTTGTTTTGTTTTGACCACAATCTATACATAGCATAAAAACTGAAAATTATACTTTAATGGAAGGTTACATTGGTATTCAATCCTCTCTCGCAGGTCCAATACCCAGCTCAGGGAGCCACAGTCCACTGATAACAGCAATGTTATGTAACCAAGGCAGAGGACTAGCTGCAAGGAGGTGGCATCAGGTTACAGCAGCAGTGAACACCATCATTTTCTTTGCCCTACTTACACATCCCTAAATCTTTAAAATATTTCTCTTACATAAAGAAGAAAACCAAGGAAGGAAAGACAGACTTAATATCTTGTACAACACATTCCTTTCAAAGCTGTGGCTGCTGCTGGACAACCTGCAGAATAGATTCTAACAATATTCCAAAGGTGCCACAAAAAAATACCACAAAGAGGATTTTTAGGTTGGCAGTCACTCAGTCCTGGACAGGTTGAGCGTCAGCCCTGATGCTGTGTCAAACTGTACTTTGAAGAAGTACCGGGACAGGGTAGCTAATGAAATATGATATGGATATATCCAAGTATAAGAAAATGTACTTTCAAATTTGTTTTAAGACAATGCAGAGAAGAAAAAAGTTGGACCACTATACAATTCACAATACTGTGCCTCATTCCAATAGGTCTTTTTTCCCTTTACAATGGCAACTTTATCAACAGCTTTATATGCAAACTTTAAACTATGTCATTATTCAAGCTGGAACTCTGGTCTTACTAGTTATTTCTGGCAAAGCAATATTTGGTGTAGTCAGTCCTCTTTTTGCAGACAGCAGGGAGAATAAAACATTTGTTGTCAGACACAAAGATGGCTTTACAAACAATCTCCTTGTCCTACTCTAGGGTAAATGAGGACTGAATTTTAGGAATTGTACCGAGAGGGGACCAATTCAAAAAAGAACAAGGTATCTCCTTTGCTTTTTATCCATAATAGCAGTAGTGTCGAGCAACAGAATTTTTATGGAACAAGAGTAAATGAGTAGTAAATTATTTGAAAGGGTTGAAATGGTATTGGAGTATTTGCTCCATGTGATTTTGATGTTCAGGAAAAAAAAAAGCAATGCATTATTTTTAATGTATTCTATAAGACTCCAAATCTTATACAAGAAGCAAAATACATTGAAGTTTTCATGTGTTGAATTATTTCTAGTGCTAGCAGCAGCGGAGAAAAACATACCCCTGTCCTGGGTCAAGAGCAATGGCTCGTGGATGCTCCATGCCTCCCGCGATCAGAGTGGTCCGCATTTCTCCGTTAAGCTTGGCCACCTCGATCTGGTCCAAATTGCTGTCAATCCAATAGAGTTTCCCTGTAATCCAGTCCACAGCCAGGCCCTCTGGGGTGGCTAGCCCATGCTGAACAACCACCTCAATACCTGCCACTCCTAAAACAATATTGACAAGACAATAACGTGACTGTACTGCAGTGACTTTGAATGAATTCATAGAACATAGGATGCAGGGGAATGCGCTCCATGAAGCAAAAGAGCGTTGGGAGGCTGGATATAGCCATTTGACAAAGGGGTGAAACGTGTCTGGTGTTTTATGAAGGTTTCTTAAAAGAATAGAATAGACCAAGCTGAGAGGTCAGTACTACAGCTCCACAGGTGGAGAAAAACTACTATTCACAAAAAATACAAAGAGTAAGTTCTGATTCTTTTTGAAGGATAGATAAAATACCACAATACGGGTCTTTTGGCTCAATATTTCTCAGCTTGATCATGAGGATAAAAATGATTATATTATGAACTTTCATCATGAGAGTGAAGTGCAGAACTGTGAAAATGTACGGCCCCCTTTATAAAGGTTTCTTGTTTTTTTGTCACACCAAAAAGCTTGAGATCATTGAATACACTTTACTATCACATAACAATAACCTGAATAAATACAAAGAGCAATGCTTAAAGGAAGAACTTACTATACAAAATCTAAATGCTTGCTTTGTAGATCATAATTTAAATGTGATTAACCACAAAAACAGAGCTGAAATTCATGAGCTGCACACAATAGACAGCATGAAGTTGACTAAAATTATCTAAATGCAATACATCATGCGCCTTTCCGAAGAAATTCAAGAACAGATTAGAACTGCTTTATGGTCTGGAAATAAAATGCCCCTTTGATAAAAATAAACATAATTTTAATACTTTTTAGGAGTGACAAAAACTAAATTTTGTAAATGAGCAAAAAATGTTTCATAGTATTGTAAAGACATAAGAATATATATCTATCTCTATTAGCATTTTGAAACTGTTGCAACAATTCTAGAGAAAAAAAAATCATAAAACATGGATTTTTAAAGTTAATACATAAAAGCACAGCCTCTTTCCAAGTATGTAACAAGTTTTCATGTACATCGATGCCCTTGTGTGTGCCCCAGTGCATACCACCCGTCTCTGAGAGCCTTCCTCTATAGATCTTATCTTCCACCACGTCTGTCCAGTAAAGCAGGCTACGGTTAAAATGGAAGTCCAAAGCAATTGTGTTCCTCAGTCCCGGCACCAGCAGACTGTAGTCTCGCTTGTGAAGGTCTATTCGTCTTATCTCATGTCGGATTGAGAAAATGATGAAAGCTTCAAAAGGATCTAGACGCAGAGAAACATACAAAAAACAACCACAACAATTTTTCTTCTTTTTTTCAAAGACGATACGGAACATCAGGTGGCGAACACAGAGATTTTCTGACTATATAACAAATTGAGCTTGTCTTCTCTTGAGTCCATCATGATGCAATAAACAAGTACACTCCTTATTATACAGACAGGAATTCGGGTTTTGATGGGTCCAACTATTTAAATGCAGTGCAAACTTGTACTAAAATTACCTTGGAATAAGACATTTACAAAACAGATGGAACCAAGATCCAAAAAAAAAGGTATGTTCATTTTACATAATATATATAAATGTATGTCTGTATAATGCTTAGATGTTCAACTATAGATCATTTTAAAGGTGTATTGCTTTGTTGGAAGATTTACAGCCCTAGCTGCCACAGGCCAAATGCAAGTAATTACAAAACATTGGCCAGTTTGCAATTTCAACAGGCAATTTCTACAAAGGGCCTGTTGGGAGCAGAAATGCACCTGAATCGCTGCCAGACTGGTGCAAATAACAATAGTAGAAGAAGAAAAAACTGAGTTGTTAAGTGACATTCCTGGTGTAATGCAGTTGGTAGCAAAAAAAAAAAAAAAAAACTAAATGTTTGTTAGGAAGACCTTAAGGATGATCTCAAAGTTGTTGTCACACTGCCACCAAACGAGCCATGTTTGATCGATGTGTGCTGTTTACCACATCTTTCAATTGTGTCAAAGAATTAGAATAGACACCTCGATGAGTATTGTTTTGCTGTTTAAAAAGTACCTTTTGAAAACAGCAATCTAGAAACTGGTATTTAACATACTTTCTAATAAGTCCACACTTTCCTTTTTTTCTTTTTGGTCTGAAATAATATTTAACTTCAAATATCATGTTTCCATTACCTAATAGAGACAATCATCGTATTTAACATAAGAAAATGCTTTTGAAAACACATCTGTATGAGTTCATTATATATAAAGTGGTTTACTTTGTGATAAAGTTTCTGAAATAAATGGACTGTTGAAATTGTTTTATGATTTATTGAACGGGTCTGTATGTCACATTAGATGGATGTTTAGTGGGATCAAACATACAATTCACAGCATTAAATTACATCACGGCTGGAAATCGTAGTCTTATGGTGACACCACTATTTCTTTCTTTTACAGTATATTAATGGATCTATTAGTGGTTGTTAAAGAAAAAAATATATCCACCTCTGACTAAGGTATGTTGTTTGAAGGTAGTTGGAAAGCCCCAAAAATCTAGTTATGTTTAAGACATAACTAGATTTTTGACCAGCTCTGCTAAAATTACCAGTGTGATTTTACATTGTTATTGGGAAACATTAATAAAGTAGTAAAAAGGCTAAATTTATCTCTGATGATTAAATGTATTTATCATATTTTCCTGTGTAAGAAAGCAATTTGTAACTAAATCTGATTTTTATAGGATTGTTCAGATTTAAAAGCTGCTTTTTTTTATATATTTATGCAAGAGTATTTTTTTTTTTTCATACTGTTTATTCCCAGTCTGATGGCTTGCGTAGTAAAAATGGTTTCAGACATATTTCAGCAGTTTAAACTGCCATGGGGTGTGCATTAATATTCATCAATTTCAGCCAAACCAATTTGTTGCCAAACACTCTGAACATATGAAAATAATTTCCAAAAAAAAGTACATACAGTTGTACATAAAGTCTTTTGAGGAATGTGTTTTGCAGGGACTCAGAAAAGTTGCTAAATCTTACTGCAGGTGGATGGTAAACAGTGTCTGAATATTAGACCTCCATGACTCTGCCTGCGGTGGTTTGTTTCAATCAGAAAGATTACTTCTACCTTCAGTGTAGCTCTTTTTCTTAGAAATGTTTGCTCTACCTAAATTCAATATCTGACACCCATCTAAAACACAACTACTCATATAAACACATATTTTCAAAGCAACTTTTTTGTAAGCCTCATGTTCAAAACACTTTTAAGGCAACAGAGCTGTTTGCACACAAATATAATGAAAGCGATGTCCTTACTTTAGTCACTTGTTCCAGTTAGCAAACCAGCGACAATGCTTTCAGTGAAAAGATTTGTACAACACATCTTTTATCACTGAGATGTGAAAAGCAGAGAAAGAACATGTGTGCCTGGGACTTCACAATGAATCTAATAACACCTTCTTCGACATGAAATTGTGATATTAGTTTGCATGCAAAGACTGATGTTTGATTAACAAATAGAGTCCCAATCAGCTTCAAACTAAAATACCGTATTATTTTCGGGTGTTAACGTATGATTAGAGCTGCAACTGCTATCCATCCCGGAGTGCAAGACAGAAGCAAGTCATCAAAACGGGGTCCATAAATCAGAATGTGACAAGCCAACAGCATGTGTGTCCCAATTGTATTTCAAGAGCTTTCCAGCAGTCTCATCAAATGGATCATCCAGTAGCAGCAATCAGTGGAGCAGATTCGAAATTTTTGATGTAACGTAAAAATTTCAAACAAAATTTGTCTGCGCTCACAATCACCTCTCCACCTTTTCAGCACTCACAAAGCCAAACAAAAAAATGTGTCTGTTCTGCAGTTTGACTTGAATTGTTTTGAAACACCTAGTGCATGAATAAGTTTATTTTTTTTTATAAGAAATAGGATCAGATGTTGACCAGTTTCAGTTCACCTAAGTAGTTGGCCTGGCTATTGGAAACTCAATAAGCGCAATCTTTCCATCTGAGTTGTTAAAAAAATGAAGTCAGCAGAATCACAAAAGTGTAGGTATGGAGCAGAGTCGCCCTGTACTCACACTACCAGCCTCCTTTAGATACTTATCTTGCTTAAAAGGAAGGTGGCCAGTAATTTGGAAATTAATGGCATCTAAATTAAGTAAGCGTTGCCTATTGTTGTTGTTAGGGCAGATCTTTATTGAAAGTGCAGTTGGCAAGCTGAAAGAATAGAACAGAATATGTGTGAAGCAATAGACTGCAGGCTAGCTAACCAAGCTAAAGGTGATACTAATTAACCACCTAATATTAGCTTGCAGTGTTACTCAAAGAGCAGAAGGGCAAGGCGAGAAATATTACTTCCAAATTAATTGAGTGTTTATTATACAGTATATTTTACTCAAGTCTTCCAACAGTCTGTTGAAAATTGTCTTAAAACTACCTAATTATTTTGCGGTCTCAATCTTTAAATTTATTTCATTACTTGTGACTGAAGTGAAACTTACTACTTGATGTTTTTAAATATGTAAAAGCCTATGTATACATCAAAGTGCAACACATAACTTTGATTTTTTTTAAGCAATAGTAAAACCCAGTTCTACAGTGATTGCTCTGTCACACACATGCTAGGTCACCTCCACTTCAAATTTAAATAATTAATGGCCACTCAAGGCAGGAAAGCGAGAAAAAAAAAAAAAAAAAACATTTTTGAGAGAAATCTGATTCAGCTGAGATGTGACAGGTTAACTCATGACAAAAATTAAAGATAGGAAATCAATCACAACTGTTATATTTTCACTAAGTTAATAACTGCACTTACAAAGAAAACCAAAAGAATTAAAGATCATAGAGATGCCCTAAAATAAAACTCAATTTTACAACAGAAACAAACACAAAGCAGCAGCCACAAAGCAACAAAACAGCCAGGGGCATCATGAAACAAACATTAAAAAGCAAGCCTCTGTTACCTATGCTGTGACAGCTGTCTCCATCTGCATCGAGTATCCATCCAGAATAACACGAGCACTTCACAGTGGTCTTGTACTGCTCACACACCTGGCTGCACTTCAGGTGACTGCTGCAGTAGTCCACTGCCTCGCATGTCTTGTTGCTTGAATCCAGGTGAAGTCCAGGGGGACAGGAACAGACAACTCCTTTCCCCGGTGCCACTGTGCACTGGTGACTGCAGCCCCCTCTGGCTACAAGGCACATGTCTGGGGAAAAGAGACAGGTAAGCATTTCTTGGATAAACTGCCTCAGAGGAAATAAAAACTGAATTCCAAAGGTTTTGGAATGTACTTGTCAATGTTTAGACTTAAATCTGAACTCAAAAAGCTAAAATTTTGCTAAAAGTTAGCTTACATTCATTTAACACATAAAAAAAAATGTAGATTTTTATAAACTCTTAATATCAAGGTTTTGATGGGTTTGGTAATATAACCAGTTATAAAGTTTCAGCAATAATTGCTTTTTAACATAAGAGCTGTTTTTTTTTTTTCTTAAAAATGACAAATAGCTGCATTGACTCAGATTATATTTATCTGATATTAAAATATGATTTAATGATCTAGAACATTTAAGTGTGACGGAAAAAAATAGAAGAATTTTGTAAGGATGGAATACTTTTTCACAGTACTCTATTTAAGTGTCTGACTTTCCCAAAAATAAAATGGAGAAAAAACTGACCTTGGGTCTCTTTATACGCCTTAATTAAGACCTTATTTTAGGATGGAATAAGATTACCTTCTCTAACCACCGAGAAAAAATGTTTTTTGTCATGATTGTTACTGCAAGGTCTGAATCATGCTGAACTGGTCTAAATCAAGCAGACCCTTGAGGTTCCACTGAGCATAAACTAATAGCCTAAGATTAGCCAGCAGCCCACTTTTTGAGCCACAATAGCACTTCGGGGTCCTGCAGGAGCCCACTGAGGATTGGTTAGCAATGCTCTAGAAAATGAACCTCGATGTTTACACTACTCACTTTAACAGATTAAATTGCTACCGATAGTCACATGAGGGCATATTGTTGGTCTCTCTGAAGGCTTTTAGTGCACGTTTGCCATTACCAGGAAGAAAGATTTTCTTTATGTTGTGTCTTGGGTCTCAGAAACAACAGATGCTGGTAACTTGTCCAGCACCAAGCTGCTGGGTGTGGAAGAAGGGGAATATAGAAAGACTGTGCTGGGACACTTTCAGCAATCCGAACATCGTTTGAAAAAGAACAAGATGAGCATTTTAAAAAAGATATTGTACAAGTCACACATTGCCCACCTGGAAAATGGAAAGTTGCCCTAATAGTTCAAATTAATTTTTAAAGTTACATTGCATAGATATTATTTTCACTCTGGGAGGTTGTCTTTTTACAGTGTCTTTCAGAGTATTCATAAATGTGAAACATTTTCAAATGTTTTCAAGTTAAAACCAACGCTTGTATTTTTAGGAATTATGTATGATGTTAGATTGTAGTTAGAATGCCTAAAAAAATTAAGTCTTTTGGTCAATGTGCAAAAACACCGTGTGTGGAGGAAAAGCAAAACATATGCATGCTACTTATGGCGGAAAATGTTGGTGGTAGAATCATATTATGGGAATACCTTTCTCTACTTGACTGCTGGTGTTCATAAACTGGTTCTGTTCGATCTGACTGAGACTGAACTATTTTGCAAAAAAGGATGAACAAAAAAAAATTAACGTCATATAAAATTCAAGTTTTATTTAGAATGAGAAAACTTGAAAAAGTTGAATAAGTATTACAGATTTTAAAAGACTGAGTGCTTTTGTTCATGCTTATGCTCTACTGAAAATTGAAACTATAAAAAGTTCACAACTTAGCGGAAAAAAAATACTTTTCTACTTTTGTGTCAACAGATACTTAAATGTGTCATTTTGCTTTCAGGATAATGCGCAGAGCAGTGAGGGTGCATCGGTTATTTTACTTGGCTATTGTTGACTTGCCAGCAAAGCTAAACCCATCAGACACCTTTGGGATGAATTGTAATGCAGCCTGTGAGCGTGATTTAACAACAGGCATTGAAAACCTTGGTGAAAGCCTTCCCGGGGCAGTGAAGGATGTTACAACAGCCAACATAATCAAGGTGTTGGAAAGTTTGCTATTCCCAATTCTTTTGGCAGAGTAAGTATTTAAGGAAATTTTTCACCTAATGGGATGTGAAGGTAAGATGCAAAACGATAAAACAAAAAAAGAATTTACCACAGATGGGTCCTTCATCCGAACGGTCAGCACAGTCGACTTTGCCATTGCAGATCTTATCAGGCGTCAGGCATACTGAGCTATCGTTGGCACAAGGGTACTTTGGGGGCTTGCAAACAGATGATTCACATGACTCTTCATCGGAACGGTCCTCACAGTCAATGTCTCCATCACATACCCAACTCTTTGTGATGCACTTGCCTGTAAAGTATGAGAGGCTAAGGTTAACAGAGGCAGTTCAAACTTAAATGTCTCAGGTAAACATCAACTTGTTTTCCTAAACCTGTTTTAGGGCTCAGGCATTTATTTCTGTACTGAACTTAGCTTTCTAAACTTGGCCCATTTTCTGACAGGAAACTGCTTGACTTTTTAGCTTCTTTCTCTAACTATAGATGTTTAAGAGGTTTTAATAAAAAAATAATAATAATAAAAAAAGCTATGCAGATTTTGAGTTTGTTAAGTTATCATTGTTTGTCTTTTAGGTGTCATCTCATTTTTAACATTTTATTTTGTACTTGTGGGATTATAGCCAGAAAACACTTGTGTAGTTAAATCATTGTAGCTATAAGTGTCTAATTTTATGTGAGAATGTATAAACAATCAAACCTTTCCATCTTTAAAATATGAATGAAACAATGGAAGGAAGGATGGATGAATGGATCCAAGTGAACTGGTTTGTCATCAATGCTAAGGATTGTTTGGACATCAGAATGCATCATTTATTTTTCCAACCAAGGAAAAAAACATCCTTACTATGCTTCTGCAGAAGTTAATCTTTAATTAATCAAAGTCAAAACAGTTTTGCAGAAGGCTTTCCATCAGTGCTCATTACGGGTTTCTTTTACACAGTTAAAAGGTAATGATTCATTTCATGTTGTTGTAACTCAACTCAAAGTACCGTATTTTCTAAAGATGGGTAAAAACTTTATTTTCAAAGTGGATTTCTAAATCTAACATTTTCATTTCCAGGAGGGTTTTTACACATCCCATTGTCTGCCATACACAATGTTACAAGTGAAATTTGAACAAAAGTGAAAAAGCATCCAGTTATTTTAAACAGCGTGATGAAAAGAATTTCAGTTCCAACTTCTTGCTCTTGTTCCCACCCAAATGATTCAGATCACCAAACTGATTAATATCAAATAAGCATAATCTGCATGAAGAAGGATGTGCTTTTATTTAGTCAGGGAAAAAAATAGATTCAAACAAATATCTTTTTTGGTCAGATTTGAAAAATTTCAACGTACGATATCGCTAAGGCTTCTTTGAAAAAAAATCGGTTGACTAAAAAGACAAACATGGAACGTTGTTGTCTAGGGTCGCACTAACAGTCGTTAATTTTAGGGGCCAATTACTTTTTTACAAGCAGCCAGATGCATTTGGATAGTTTTTCACCAGAATAAAAAAATATAATTAGAAAACTACATTTTGGATTTGCTCAGGTTATCTTTTACTTAAAATTTGTTCAGTGATCTGAAACACTTAACCGTGACAAAAAAGCATAAACCAGGAATATATTCAGGGGGATAAATACTTTTTCAAAGCACTGCATGTAAAACTCCACACTGTTTTACCCAAATTGAACTTGAGTGTTTTTACATATTGCCAGTGAAGGCACTCATCTCATGTGGAGAGGACAACAGCACCAGTGCAGAGAAGTGTGACACAGTGGAATTAGAGTAATTAATAATTGTGAGGTCTAATCAACCTGTCACCATGCAGCATAGCCTCCATTCTTGATAAAAGTTGTCTGGGGAGAAACAGCAAAAAGGTGAAGGGCAAAATTCAGAGTAACAGTCTAATTCTGGCCTTATTGCAAATACTTGATATAAAAAGCATACTAAGTTTGAACAGACGGACTCAAAACTGCCTATATTAAAGACGTCCTGATTGTGGGAACAATAGTCTACTGCACATTCTTTGAGAGAGCAACACAGAAATAAAAATAAACTATGGAAACAAGTATATAGATTTTGTTTAATATAAAATAGGTGATGTTGAAAACAAATGAAGAAATGTGACGGGTCACGGGAAAAGTAGGAGCAAGTTGCCACAGCACAAGCAAAGAAAAATAAGAAAAAACATACATTTCTGATAAAATCGCAAAAGCTCACTTTTGTATGCGCACCTTCCCAGTCATACATGCTGGGGCATAGGGTTATTGATAAGTAATGTAAATGAACGGGCTTTGTTACCACCCCCATATCGATGATCAGTTTTGGGGACAATTTTTCTGAAACTTTGAGGGTTTTTTTCCTCGCTGATCTGATTCTGGTTTCAGTGAATGGGCATATTTAAATGGTTTTATATATTTATTTTTTATGTGTTTGACATCACTGCAAAGCTTAGAATACACACTTTCTGAATCTGTAAATAACTCAAAGCGCCCCCAGGGAGATTTGTTCCTGGCTTTGTCGTGGCCAGTCACAAATACTTGGATTTCCTGCTTTGAAAGAAGCTGGGTGGAGAGAAAATTATCTTAAGTTTACTG
This sequence comes from Girardinus metallicus, assembly GCA_903067095.1. NCBI lineage: Eukaryota > Metazoa > Chordata > Actinopteri > Cyprinodontiformes > Poeciliidae > Girardinus > Girardinus metallicus. The sequence goes on along the minus strand of CAEGAE010066550.1, from coordinate 3,700 downwards.
ATATCTTGTTACATTTTCATTGTGATGGTTTGACAGTTTGCAGATAAACACAGCAAAAAATGCTGTCTTCCAGACTACGGTAAGTAGTAAGATAATAAGATTGAATTACAAAATGCTTCATAATTTTAATAGATTTTTTGTTTGTGGCCTGGAGATTTACGTCTCACTGGCTTTGTGGAAAATGTATTCAGAAATTATTTTTGATGAAACCATAAATAATTTGTACATTGCATCTATATGCCAACTCTGCCTGTATTTCTTATTAAGTTGATTTGCTATTTTAGTTTTGTTATTCTTCCCTTTTAGAAACAGCTTCTGGCCCAATGCTTCTGAGTTTGACAGTGTCTATTTTCTTGAGAAATTAATAGAGGCGGTTAATGGCATTAATTAATTTTGACATTAACTGATTTTCTTTCCCACTGAATGCAGTCTTGCCTTACAAGACTGCATTCTTGTAAGGCACTCCTAGGCACACTCCTTGTGCCTAGGAGTGTCTCTTTCCTGTACAGAGGATGTGACCAATGCTTCCTTCATTTTATTTTCTGTTCTTGTTCTACTTTCCCATAAATTAAAAAAAATACTCCTAACCCAATGCTTTGACCAGTTTCTTCTTTTCTACACAACGTCTTACAACTTAGCTGGTTGCAGATAGCCACTTATACTGAGCAACGTTCGGCTAGACGTTAACTCGTGTTACAAGAAAGTGGTTTCTCTCCATTGTTGCCTCATATGTGCTAATAATTCTTGAACATTTTAGCTTTTAGTATTAAATGCCAAAATAAGTGTGATTTAGTCTTCTTTCAATGTAGTTAAACGGTACGAATTTGATCAAACTGAATATGAATTTGAATTTAAATGATTGCCTTGAACAGGAACAAATTGGACTGATTTGAATTCCATTTGGACCAAACTGCACTCTATAAGATTTTGCATGAATTGGACTTGTTGTCTCGTGAAGTGCCTTAAGAAGACATTAATTCTGAATTGAAGTTTTGTTTTTAACTGGATTAATTTAAATTAAATGCCTTTTGTTTTGTCTTTTTGTATGCATGCTTAATGAATATTACTTAAATGAAGAATAAGGACAATATTTGGTAACGTCTGAAAAGAGAAGAAATGTCAGTAAGATTGATTAATTTACCAATAACTACCCAGCAAATTAAGCTGTTGTAGTGCAATTAATTTTTTAGGATTATTTTTACTTCTAAGATTCCATTGACAACCTGTATCTTTGCAGGTAAACTTGGCCTTCGGGTCACACATCCTTTTGGTGCCCTCGCAGTCTTTCTCATCACTTCCGTCCTCACAGTCCTTGTCTCCATCACATCTCCAACGTTCAGGGATGCAGGTTCCATCCTCCACACAATGGAACTCATCCCCACTGCATTCAATCACAGATGGGAGCACTGGAACAAAAGTAATCCAACAATTAATGCTTCACAGTTTCATTCAGCAACATCACACCTCTGAAACACACAACAGTAATTGGCTTGTTTTTTGTTTGTTAGTTTTTTTTGTAGAAAATATTCTTTTTACATTTCAAAAGATCTATTTATTGTCAGAACCTTTTGTTCATGGGAAGTAGTTCAATTCCAAAGTTTGTTCAAGCTTGCTGCTTTGTTTAATAGTGGATTACTAGGTCAGCAATGGAGGATTTATTGGAATATAAAAGACATTCGCATTATTCTTCCGTTTAATAATTTGAATATAACAACAAGTTCCCTCAGGATGTTAATATTTCTGCTTCTGTTTTTCACATAAAAGATTTTTGAATCACAACATGCCAAGAAGGTAATAATTTGAGACACCTATTGTGTGTGTTAGGTATTAAGATGAAATCACAATTGATCATTTGCTCCACTAAAACCAAAACCTGGCTTTTTTTTTCTCCCTACAAACAACAAAGATGTAGCCTAATCTTTTTCAATCCACTGAATAGACGCAGTGAGGATGGAGAGTGCAGCAGTTTACGTCAGAGTAGTGTGATGAATTATCTCCACATTTTAGTGACAAGCAACTGAGCTGTGATCCTTTTTCTAGTGTTGGATTAGCTCCCTGTAATAATTAGATTATATAGTTCAACTCCCATTGGTAAAAGGTCTAACTACAGCTTTCTTTGCACAGTCAAAATTAAACAAATAAACTTAATCAACCCAGTTTAAAGAGAAACAGGCATTCTTACATGCAGGTCCACCTCTGCAGGTTGTGTTCTCATCACTAAAATCACCACAGTCATTGTCACCATCACAAGCCCAGTCTGCTGGAATACAGCGCCCACTGGTACACTGAAACTGAGTGTTCGAACAGGTCTGCATGCAGCCCACTTCATCACTGCCATCGCCACAGTCATCATCTGCGGACAAAGACAACATTCACAAAGAATATCAGAGGTGATGCATTTAATACTAGTCAATGGGCATACTTGTTAACGAGAAAACTGGCTGATTAGTTGCGCTCACCTGAATCACAGTGCCACTTGACACTGATGCAGCGTCCATTTGAGCAGCTGAATTCAGTGAGTGGCTGACATGTAGGAAAAGCTGGAGGACAGGAGAGGAAAAAACTATTTGTCAAATGAAAGAAAATCCAACTTGTATGAGTGGTTGTATAGGAATACTTTAAAATGGCATTCTATGCTTTTATCATTTTAGAAAAAGGATAATTTTCTGACCTAATTTGCACTGTGCTTCTCCTAATTACAATTTATCTACAAGAGTATTCCTTAAGAAATTTGTATGGTGCAGACATTTGTATGAAATGTGGCTCATAACAACGTAATCAATATTTCATATCTGGCTATATGGGCTAAATTTAGTATCAAAATAGCTTCATGAACCAAATTTTTATTTGGCTGTTTTATTTCGGGGATGAGACAATCTTTGCCTGAGACTATTGTAGGGTTTAAGCAGTCTAGTTCAACTGAAGGACAAAACACCAAAACACAAGCTCTGCACAGTGTGGTTTATGCAGTCTACTGCATTAGGGACACAAAAACATCAGCTACACAACACAGAAGAGACACCGAAATTGCGTGGTTGCTCTTCATCTCTGGGATGAGGGAAACTCTTTTGAAGATAAAAATATGCATGTTTTGGACATGGAGGACAAGTGGTGTGAGAGAGCAGGAAAGCAGCCAAAACCAACACTAAACGAAGAGGTGGCCTTCGCTTGAACCATAATCCAAAACACTACTTTTGTTCTAAACGTGACTTAGAAGTGTCAAGCTTATAAATTGTAATGAAAACAGTCAAACTCATAGGTTCAGCAAGCTCACACGAATCACAAAATGATTCAAATATATCCCTTAATTATGCTAACATGTGAGTTCATCTGGTCTCATCTCAGAAACATACAAGAAAAAAGGAGAAGTCCAGTTGCCTTCCATTTTAAACCCTTTGGATCACAATGTCTTAGGTGGCTGAGAATCTACAACAAAGCACCACATTGGCTTCATTAATCACAAGTCTTAAATCCACTGCAATGCATCAGCTTTGTGAACCAAAGTCCTCAGAAAGTTAGGGTAGGGTTCAATTAGCAATCAAGAAACAGCTCATTAAAAATGTAAGCATATTTCTCCAGAGTATATATATATTTCTTTGTGTGTCACAGACATTTGTGATCGTATCCAGACAGGAAGGGAGGGAGACAGAGAAAAGGGAGAACATGGTTCAGGGCTGGGGGTCAATCCCTTTACAGATGA